>JAQGBB010001152.1:0-14537 GCA_034691745.1 Prismatolaimus dolichurus
CGCCCAAAAAGTGACGAACGTTTGCATGGAAAAGGAGGGTTCGAAAAATTCAAATTTTTCGTTTACGTAAGTTACGCATGGCCCCCAGCTGCACGCAGGAATCCATGTTTGGCCACCCCAGGATGTCACCTAGCGGACTTGCACAGTGCTGCAGCATCTCCATCATCTTGCCATAAAACAGTCTGGGTCAAAAACTCGTCACCGTCTTAGTTAGGGATGCTTTATTAGGGGCTTTCCATAAAAGACGTCCGCAAAAAATTTGAATTTTTTTACCCTCCCCCTTTGTCCGCAAAAGTTGCCTATCTCCATGTGTTAAAATTAACGTTATGTCCGCTCCCTTGACGAAAAATCCGACCCCTCTCTCTCCCTCAAGCCGGACGTCTTTTGTGAAAGGCCCGTTATAGCTCTCGAGAGTTTACTCAACGGCACTAGTAGCTTAATTAAAATCAATTTGTGATCAAATTATACGGAAACGGAGTTTGATATTTTGCATATCTCGTAACTGAGTCTTTAGCGATTGCTCATGATTCTTGTTACGTAATTTAGATCTTCTTCACCGTCTGCATGCTCGTCTTCATGTTATTAAAGTGATGACTGTGAAGAAGTGCAATTTATTACCGGTGGGCACTTAAAAAATTATTTGAATTTCGCAATTAATCCAGCAGCATAAAAAGGATTTCTAGAGCATCCATCACGAATCCGCAACGCCCATGTCGGCCTTGCTCGACTGTCGAACAACCTCGTCTTCGTTGGAAGACGCAACGCTACTCAAGGAGGAGTCTGCTGCGTATAAGTCGTCGACATTTGTAGTTTAACCCAAATTGTTAACTTTAGGTCACGTCAGTCTAACCATCGCGGCGAAAACGAGGCCAATTTTTAGTTTTTTCCTTCATTAATACGCGTTGCGCAATTTTCGGATTCAACAAAAAAACCTCTCGCCAAGAGATGTGGGATGATTTTTTCCAATTTCGCAACAAACTGGGCGTGCAAGTGCAGCAGATGAAAATTATGTAACCTAGTGCAGAGGTTTCTCGAAATCTTCCCAACTTTACTTCTTGCCTTTCTTTCATTCCCAGCAGCTGAGAAGAGGTCTACAATGGCCTCTTGCACGCAGTGATCGACAGATTGCCAACTTTCGCCGGCGGGGTGCCGTGCACCAAAATCTCCAGGGTGCAATGTCGCTAGTTGTTTCGCTTTCCGTTGATCACGTGATCAGTTGTGGGTAAGAGTAGCAACGGGTCCCAGCTTCTCCCCGCAGGATGTCATCTTTGCTTTACACTCCGGGTTTAGCCCCGCTTCTACCATTTTCGGAGCCATTTTTGAAAACTATATGCTAATAATAATCTCTCTAATAATCTTTAAATTTTAGGCGAAATCGTTTTTGGGGAATCCAATAGCGCTCCCTGCTGGGCTAATTTACAAGAGAGCTAATAAAAGTTTTTACTGGAAAAATTTGAATTTGTGTCATCCAGGCATAGAAATTTTACAAAAAAAGTTCGTAATATTGAACACTGGCACTAAAATACGAGTTCAAAATTAATTCGGTTCTTTCTGGTGAAAGAGGGTCCAAAACTGCGTTCGGATTTTAACCTTCCAAATAATACCCCATAAAATTGCAACGCCTCGATTCCTATTTGCTGCAACCCTCATTCCCCTACACTCTAAACATCTTAAAGCATGTTGGAAGTGGTGCTTTGCGAATCGAGGTCAAGGTCGCAACAACGGCCTATGGGTTTTGGGCCAGTTTTCCAAGAAGCTCTTTTGCGATCTTGGTGCAATGAAGTTCGTGTTCGGACGGGCATATCGCGGAGAGAGCGACGCCTGTCGTCGCCTGTGATGACTTTCCTTCGCCGCCTTGTCGATTTAGACAAAAGTCAGTTGCGAAAACGACCGGTAGCGAAATTAGGCAAGCAGGTCATATTGTTCGCCGCTGCATCAGACGACTTGTGTGTTCACAACGCGCAAGTGCAATGTCGTCGCGCCGTCTTATGTTTATTGTAGCGTACTATAAATCGTGTAGTGTGGAGTTGTAAAATGTAAAAAGTTTGGCGCCACGTCTGCGGCCTCCATACACATACATTTCGTCCGTCGTGTCCGCCTTGCGTTTTACTGCTGCCGTGCAGGTTCAACCCTTTCCGGCCGGTCACTTGAGAGTATTGAAACTTCGCGGCTCTTCGGGACACTCGAGATTGGCTTTACAGCTGATTTCTTTGACAGCCGGCCGACGGGCGCAATGGCAAATTTGTTATGTAACTTTGTAAACAACACGGACGCAACTTTGTAAGACGGCGCAAGTTGCGGTGCAGTCGAACGTCAAACTGACTCGTTTGACAACCCGCGAGTATCAAATTTATGTTTGACAACCGCGGTCGAACGGCGCCATGACGAAAAGTTTTTCTAATATTTCAGACCTGAATCTTACGTCGCTTCGCTTGACGAAGATGACACTATCTGGTGCTTCCGACGAATTCTACGACTAACGCTGATGATACGCTAAAATTGCGTCGTCCGAGATGCGACGTCTGGCAGAGAAATTTGCGAGTCGCTGACGATGAATGAACGCCTCAAGCTTCTGCTCAAAGGCTCGATCTGGTGGTGCATGCTTAGTTTGTGTTGCACGTCGGTCCGCTGCGTTGACAAGGCGTTGACGATGCCGCCCCTCGCTTCGTTGAACGTCACGAGAGCCACCATTGCGAATCTATCTTGTGAGTATGCAGCAATCAGAGGTAGACCTTTCGCGAATGCATGAAAGTTAAAGCGTCCGGAAAAAGTCGACAGGAAACCTATGGAGCTATCGATAGCAATGGGAGAGTATGAACTTTAAACAATGGAACATCACGTAAAACCTACCACGCGCCTTACGTTTTCATATAGAGCAACGTATGCAGTCTAAACAAGGCCACTCCTGTCTACTTTTGATGGACCCTTTAAAATCGAAAATCTGAAAGTTTGGCTGTGAAACAATGGTTTTGAAATGTGAGCAGTGAAAATCAGTCCGATTCTTTTGACCATCGCTACCATGAAGTCAAATCTGAACCTGGGCTTTCAGCATAGCTGTTTTTAAAACTGCATGCCCTTATGTGTCGGGGGCTCGTATTAGGGTCAACATTTGTCCATGTGGAGCATATGAACCACTGAAGCAGAATGTTAAACAGATTTTCACTTCCGTCTCTTGTTCACAGTGAGCAACCTTCATCTCTACGAACAGCAGCTCTCCCTTCTGCTACGCGAAATTCAAGTCCAGATGGAGACGATCGAAGAATCGTCTACGGAAACGTCCACGAGCACTCCATCGACGAATCTCTCATCGACACCTACTGGCGCAAGCACACCCTCGAGTTTAGTTTCCGCAACACAATCGATTGGTGTAGCTAACCTAACAACAACTATCGTTGAGACTTCGACCATCCAAACACCGGTCGAAAGTTCAAGAGCTTCATCAAGTACACTGAGTGCCCTCGCGAATAGCACCGCCGCTTCACGCGGTGGACCGTTCGTTCGACGTGCCGCCGGTGATCACTTGAGCAGCTCGTTTCCGCAGACAACGACATCGACAGGTCAACCGACAAACTACAAAGTGCCAGTACCAAGCGCGAAGCTTGTTGGCGACAATGAAACAGAATCGACGAATCAGACAGATGTTGTTCACAAACTCGTTATCAAAGAGTGGCCGAGTGTGCTTCCGACGCAGGACTCTGTTTCGTCGACGACGACACAAACGTTCGACGAACAGCTCTGGGCGGATGCGCTAGAAGAGGAAGCCAAACGCTTTGTGAGTTCAGAAGGGTTTACTTTTCCCTTCGTTTCGAAGGGTGACGAAGTTGAAGTAGGAATTGCAGTCAATTCCATCTATTCGATTCGAAAATTTTGATGCGATTTTCCATTCAAACAAATTTCAGTTGATCTGGTTCGATAATTAGCCTTGGGGGAAACTAACCATGAGGACTTTGTTATAAGAATTTATTGTTAATGTTAGCAAGTTAATGTTTCGCGAGAAAGAGGCCAATGCACTACGACTGGAAACTGGTCACTGGAGAAAAGCATGCAGTCAAATTATTGCAACTACCGTAAGCACACGCATAGCTAAAACCTTACGTTTCACGAGTTTTCCCAAAGGCTTATCGAATTAAACAAATTTATTAATTTGAAAACGCCGCTAGATTGAGTCAAATCGAAAGGTCGATGGACTCAATTTAATTTGAATCTTGATTCCACTGATTTAGATGCAATAGCCTTTCCTCATACTGAACGTTTCTCGGTTGTGAACTTTCAGAACGTTTCAAAATGTGTTCAGCTAACACAAGCTGAACTCATCAAGGAGCTCAAAGAGCGAGGCACTTTCAACCCTGATTTCATGGCATGGGACGTTCGCGGCGTCCTACACTTCGTTCGTAAAATGGTTGCGAAATATGATGTAAGTGTAAATATGACATCACTTATATGGAACGAGGTAATAACCTGACAATCAATCTAGGAAGAACCGAAGAGTCAGAAGACTCGGCCAGACATCAATCTCGAGCAGAACGTACTCGCACTCGAGAAACTCCTGAACGAGCTCGATATTCAGGGGTGCAACATTAACTCGCCGACCGTGATCAATAAGTTGTATAATTTTACACGCGATCTCACCGATCCGAATCGGTCTTACGGTCGGCATCGGTCGAGACGCTTGGCGGAATCGACGTCTGCGCCACAAGCGTCGACCACGCCGTTGCCGTCAGTTTTAAACGCGTCGTCTGCGACGCCGCAAAGTGTCGACGAAGTGCTGAGTCAGCTAAGTCACGACGAATCTAGTCAGAGCTCACCGATCGGTTCCAGTATTGATGGAGGATTCATCGGTACTGTTCTGGAATTTTAGACGTCATAACGACGCTACAAATATTCGTTATGAGTTAAAAAAATACAATATCGAATTGTAATTTGAAAATTTGATAGAAAATTAAACTTGCGCATAATTTAATTATAATTTAATAATAATAATTTAATAATCATTTAATAATAATAAATTTAATAATTATAATTTAATAATTGTAATTTAATAGTAATAATTTAATAATTATAATTTAATTTGCGTATAATTTTACAGGTACTGTACATTTTCTGCCGTCGCAGTGCCAGAAACGTGCAACGTCAGAGGACGGCTTTCTGCGCATGTGCGGCTCGTGCCAGGTGATCCGTCAAATGCCCGAGAACTTCTTTCCGCCATACATCAACGAGGTTGTTTGCGACGAAGAGAAGTCGTGCTTGTACTTCTACGACTATCGTAAGTGAGGGGAGGAAAACCAACCGAACCGAAACTAGGCATAAAGATAAAAATAGCTATCTGGTTACGTGTGAGTCAGTCATCAGGTCAGTCAGTCAATGAGTCCGTTCAATCCATAACTTTGCTTTTTCTCAACCGAATTTCAAAATTCTTTTTTTTTCCCTAGATTCTCCTACGTCCTTACAGTTTCATTTTGAAAGTTTTTTCGCTGCCCGATACGCCTAGCGGTCTGCGCAGTAGGGGAATGGGCGTTCTGACTGAGTTTAATGATTTATCCCACACCAAAGTGTGAGACACCTCGAGGTCGAGACACTGAGCGAAAAGAGGAGGCGTTTCGAAAACAAGCGTGTCTTGATTTTAACGGTGCGAGGCACCCTCGGTTGTCACTCAAAATTCAGCGATCATTACTGTGGCATTCAAGTTCGATCCGATGTATACACCATTATTCTCTATGAGTTTCCCCGGGGGTGTATGGCAGGCCTGGTGTATGGGGAAATGTGCAATACACCGGGGTGTCTTGCACCGGTGGTGTACAATACACCATTAAACTCCACGGCCTTTTGCAATTCGCGCTTGCATGTTTAGCAAATCTGACAATTGATTTTTCACACAATTGGAATGGCCAAAAATAGCATAAATTCAGAAGATGCATTATCGGCTTTACCGATTTACTTGTGGTTGAGTTTTGAGAGTAACAAAGTGACCCAAAAATTCTTCTTATTTTTAGCACACGGGAAGTGCAAGCAGAAGCACATGAACTTCGTCGTGCTGCAAAACGTCGGCACACGCGAATGCCAAATTTGGAAAAGTTTTAATGTTCATATCAGGGTCTGCTGTGAGTGCTTTGTCGACTCGAATTCGTTCTTCGCTAAATACGTATAACCAAAGAACGTTTGTCTACGATTAGCCGATATGAGGTCTGTCTGTTTGTGAACTACGCTTTTGTCTCAAACCTTTGTTGGAACGACTGTGGGTCCTGTGAATCATATGAACAAAAAAACAAGCTGTTTCCCGAATCAGATCAGTAATTCATTCATGAAATTTTAATATCTGCCCACGTGCGTTCTGCAATTTCGCCAGCTAATTTTCTGTATATTTCATTCGTTTGTACAGCACACTTATTGCTCTGTAAATTATTGCTTGTATCGATATATCAAACTGATTAGGACCTCGCAGCTGTGATTAGCGTAAGTGCCAAACTACGTTGATAATATGCTCGATTTCGAAGACGTTCTTGCTGATAATAGTAAAATAAATCTCATGACGGTGAGGTTTGAGTGCTTTGACAAAGCTTTGGCAAAATAAATGGAACTGAAGACAATTAATCCAAAATATGACAGGTGAAAAAAGTCCGATTTGCATATTTTCGGCCGTAGCTAGAAAAGTTGTAGCTAATTTTAAAATTGTGGGTTGAAAGGCGAGTGTGTTTACATGCATTTTGAGCTCGCCAAAGCTGCGACGGCGGTGAAGCCTTTACCAGGCTGGATCAGAAGCAGACGACTCCTTCGTAAACACGGGCTGTAGTGTGACGTTAGCTGTTTGCTGCAAATGGCTGTTTTGCTTGTTCGCTTTCACGGAGCTGCAAACTGTGGCTGTTTGGTCGCCATACTGTTGATCACTTCTGGTTGAAAACATTATATGCTTAGCTAATTCTGAAGGCTGAATAATCTCACAAGCTGCTGGATTTATTCAACAAATCGGATCTAACGCAATTTTTTCATTTTAGGCCCCCTGGCATGTCGCTCAGACAACTGCCATTTGCAGCTATTCCTCACAGCGCCCTCATTATGTGTCGGTGTCTTTTCATTGCCGTAACTTTCTGAATAATATTACACCCAAATAATATTACATGTAATATGGGGTGTAACATTATTTGGAAATAAAATAAAGCCATGGACAGCTATATTCACTATAAATGTAGTTGAAACCTTTTGCAAATATGGATGTTCGTGCTACATTTACAGTTTTTTATCTAGTTTCACACGTCAAGCAAAAATTTCGCTTACGGCGTGGCCATGCGAACACAGGTTAAAAAATCCTAAAAAAGTTTTTTTTTTGAAAAAAAAAATTCCGATATTATTCCAAAAGCTGGGGAGCGGTGACTGATGAGAACACTGTCCTGAACATCGTCCAACGTTGTGCAAACTTAGGATTCGTTTCGGAATTTTTTCAAAAAAATTTTTTTAATGCTGTCTACCGTTGCCGTTAGGCATAAGCCACTCTCACCGAGTGGAACTAGGTAAAAAACTGTTATACGCGGTCTCTATGACTGAAACAGGGCAGGGTAAAAGCAGCTTAACAAGTCTCACAAAACAGCAGCGAAAACGGAAGTAAACACCTAGCATGAGGTTACTTGCAAATAAAATTGTACCCAAATAAAGTTACATGTAACATTATTATTTTCCGACGTTTAAGAATTGTGATTTATGTGCGAAATAATATTACACCCAGAATAATGTTACAGTGTAATATTATTCAGAGAGTTACGGTGAAGAGAAATTAAAGAGATAGATGAGGGGATAAAAATGGGATTTGTTGGCTAAGGAATAGGGAAATCTCGTTACTTCCTTCAAGAATCTTTATTTCGTTATACTTAATTCCTCACTTTGTTTCTTCCCTCATTTATTTCCCCTTCCTTCTTTGCTTTCTGTCCTCTTACTTCCGTCTTTTCTTTTTGCTCATCACGAATTTGGTACAGGAACCGCTTGAAGTCGGTGACCTTGAGAATCGGCATATCCGACGTCTTCTCTCAGCAATGCCGGCTAGCTAGCTCTACAAACATGTTCCTCCGTTGTTTACTGTTAATTAGATTTGAAATACGCATCCGTGCGTTTTTGAGGAAAACTGACAGCAGAGGCCGCCGTTCCTTTTTGTCTGCCGGCGTTCTTGTGCTATAATCCCGTACTGCTGCTGGATTACTTGTGTTTTCAATTATTGCCATTGCATCATTCTGGTCTGTGCTCGAACAGCCTTCGCGTTTGAGGGAAATGATTGCTGACGTACCTCAGAAAGCTTGATGCAACCCAAAGCAGAAACAACGTGAACACTGAAATCATTTTAGCACAGATTTATCGAGACAGAAATGCGCTCAATGCAAAGTGATTTTAGCACATTGCGCCTAATTATCCTCATTAGTGAGCGACTGCGAAGTGGAATCGGTATGTGGCATCAACCACTCACGTGGTGCCCTGTCCCTTTCTTTTTAGCCGGAATGAGGCGTACGTTTATGACGTCACGTCGGTAAAGCTTAGAAATCCAAACTAAGTTGTGTAAGCTGACGTCATATGCGAACGGTAAACATGCTTCAGCAACGTCGGTCACCTCCCCCGAGCCGACATAATATTAAGCCTACGCCTTGGTCGTCTTCCATTCCCAGTCCACCAGCTTCTATAACACCACATTTTAAAGAACTTTTCAGCTTTAAAAATTCCCAGCATTTGCTAATGGTTGTCATGAGCGAGCGTTTCTGACAGAACACCTAGCAAGGCTTACGAAATAAAAGCCGCCCGCACGGGCGCTTCACTCGCAGCTGTGCTTGCTTTCCATTTTCAATCCCGCTGAATGGCTTCCCTTTCAAGCTCGCCGGAAACGCGACCCGCAACAATTTAGCAAAATGGCTCGCACATGCTTGAAACTTCGCTTTCTCCTCTCAGCTCCCTGCTACCTGAAAGAAGATCGATCACGTAAGCACCCTACTTTAATCATATGCAGTGGTTTGCATTTTGAAGGAAGTCCTCTCCGTGTGATTACTGTTAATGTTTATGCAAAGTTGCGAGTCTCGAGAAGAAATAGAAAGAGTTCCGCTTTTTCAAACTTATGCATCTCCGATCGTCCCACAGGGTCACTCCGAGCACGTCCCCTATGTTTCCCTCAATAACCCCTTCCCACAATGCGATGGCTATTCTCTTCTACTTGTTAGGTGCAACATGGGAAATTACTGTTCCAATGTATTGTTAACAAACTCGAAAAATATGCGTTTTCCCACTGTGTTTTCATATTTTCCTAACCGCTTGATCCGCACCCTCACGTCCTGCGCTATACGAACGAAGGCTTAAGCCAAGCTAACATGCGGAAGTCCTAAAGGCTTATCCCGATCGTTACATGTTCTTCCTGTGCAATTACAAAACGCGTTGCATTTCGCGATAAACAAAGGCCTCGCTGTCTTCGCATGACGCCGCAATTAGCTCAGACTGTTGTTTGTTGTTAAGTGGCAACGTCGGATGCTCGGAAGGTGTCATCTCTGCTTGCGTGAATAGGCATGTGCTTGTTTGCATATGCGCGTCAATCGCAGAAGGCGCTCCTCTGTTTTCCTCATGTCCTTGTTCCCCCGCCCACGAGACGGCGCACATGAGTCGCATCGCGAACCCGAAGATTTCACCGGCTTAGCGCGACCCAGGCTTTGTTAGCCGGATGCGCTTATAACGACCTCGCCGTGCGCGCTCATTAAAAGTAGGGGAGAAAATAACCATAATAGTAGGGCTGTGGCAAAGCAAACACTCGTCGCGGACCGCCAAACACACGCCTCGCAAGGCCACCGATCGGAGTGGTTTTAATGAAAAATTTGGAGCACTCTATCCTCTCATCCCTCTATTTGTCATCAGCAGCGGCCGTCGTCTCCTCCTCCTGTGTTACCTAATTGAATTTCTGCACCACGGCGCTCGTCCCGTTCGACCAGGAAGGCGGGCGGCCGGATGGGTTTGACACTATTTAATTTGATCGGAGATATATTTCAGCAAAAGTCTATTAAGCGTCGTCTTCACCCGCCTCCGAGCATCGACGACGAGACAATATTGCGACAACGACGGTTTGTTGTCGGCGAAAGTGGGTACTTAACCCGAAATCCTTCGTCCCAGGCACGCACGCGCGCACCCACTTATAGCTGAAAATCGTGGAGTGAGTGTTTTTTGAGAGACCATTTGTCTTTTTTTGAGAGACCATCACGCCTTGACTTGAGCCTTAGCCTAAGCCTTAGCTTAAGTCTGGGCCTAAGCCTTAGCTTAAGCCCAAGCCTCAACTTAAGTCTGGGCCTAAGCCTTAGCCTAAACCTTAGCCTTGTTTAAGCTTAAGCCTAAGTCGATGGTCTCTCAGAAAAAGACAAATGGTTTCTCAAAAAAGCTTTCCTGGAAAATCGCAACAACCGCGTTTTTTCTTCTTCGATGTTGGCGAAAAAATCTGCATTCTGCGGCAGAAAAAGGCTTTATCCTTTTTAAGATGCGAAGCGGCGCGATCAGATGATTTTTCCGCCGCCTCGCCATAATGGAATCAGCTCACGTCGGAGACTGTGTTATCCTCAGCACTTTAGGAATCTTTTTTCGCTCTTCCGTACGCGCATGACTTTTTGAGGCAAAAATAGGAGAGGAAGCAGCTAATATGGCCAGCTGCATCCGCAATGCGCTTTTCGTCGAAAAACTTCTTCACTCATCGATTATTGCCGACGACAAGTGGCGCGAATGAGCACGCACGCGGAGCGAGTTGATAAGATTTCTCGCCACAGGATCGCGTCGACATGGGCATCATTAGTGAAATTTCCCCATCCCCGAACCGGGTCGGCGTCATATCCTGTGCGTACTTCATTCTGTACTACCTACTCGTTGCGATCCCGTAGCCGTGGCTATTTTCATCGCCGCCTTACGTAATAGGAGGGAGGGAGGATCCACAGGTTTCGATCAACCTGTGCGGTTAATTGTCGAGTGAAGTGCTTCGCTGTTGACAGAACAGTGGAGAAATGTCAGCAATTTTTTCCGAGAAGAGAATCGAGAAAGTTCCATTGCTAGATCCCAGAATGGCAGCCACGATTTTGAACAATAGAAAAGTTTTCGATTGCGCGACGAACTTCACTTCACACTGTTTCTCAGTCTTCCGTTCATTTCCACGAGATGATTTGCTGGTGTGTATGTGAAGTGGCGTTCTGCTCGCGACGATCAATTTTTTTTACACAATGGAGATTATATAACACAGATTCTCTCGATCGATAGGCTATCTCGGAAAGCTAACGTTGTATTCACGCTTTCAATTTTTTACATGAGCCATAACGCATTTTGATAAGCGACCTTACTTTTTTCGTTGCTATCGATAGTTTGTTCCTGTGATTGGCAGGGGCTTCATGTTTAACTGCATATGCAGTCTAAACATGACATCCAACTAACGCACGATATATCTAGATTTCGATAGCAACGAAAAAACTCGAACTTAGCGTTAAGGCTCTTTTCTTCGCACTTTGCGAAAGTTTGTTTATGAAAAAGGATTTGCTTCCTCCGGTTGTGCACTGAGGCACGTTCTCGATTTTTGAAAATTGAACTAAAAGACACCTGACCCGGAAAGCGGCTTGAAGAAGCTAATGTTTGTTGGCGTTATGCATTTATAACAAAAGAATTCTAGCACAGCGCAATGCGAAATGTTTTGAGGTTCGCATCCGTCTATCGGGTATTTCACATGGAACTCCCCACCGTTGGCAAATTTTTCAAAGTTGAACAACCAGTTTTCTCGAGATTGGTTGAACCGATTTTGGATACCAAGGTGTCAAAATGTCAGAAAAATTACAGGCATCATTTTGACATTTTGGTATCCAAAATCGGTTCAGCCAGTGAAAAACGTGCCAATGTGAAATACCCGATAGGTGTCGAATCTAATGGAAAGGCCTAGTGGCTCGAACCCAATGGATTTGACTCAAATCAAAAGCCAAACTTTGCCAAAGAACCTTGACCTTTATTGCAAACGAATCGAATGGTTCTGAGAGGGCAAATAATCGAAATCGAGTTCCAATCCTACCCTCAATTTTTTCGATACATATAAGAAGTGCATCTTTCGTATCTTTCTGTTATTTTCTTCTGACGCTTCATTGTATCAATCACGTGACGACAAATCCAAATTGCTGATGCTCATCAGCGCCAAAACCGATTACGCTGCTCGGTTCCAACACAGACTGAGCGGTCATAATATAATCAAGCTCGTCAAACTTTGTTCATTGAGACTCACTCCGCAAAGTATATGTTGCAGTACGACCGACATATTTGTTCATGATTTGGTTTAGCATTACCCGTCACTCATTTGTGTGTACTCAATGCGTGCGTGACAAGCTGCTCACTGCTTCCGTGATCGGGTTTGTTTTCGAATCCTCAACTTTTTTTCACAATTGCAGCGGTGAGTCTCGATGTTTCAAACGATATTTCTTCGGTCTTCAAGCCGTTCCCTAACCTTGTGAATAGAAGCGTCGACAATTAATCACGCCGGGAATTCTTGAGAGCGAGGCTCTCGATTAAGCGCCAAAAGCTACTCCATGCGTAGCATGCAAGCTGCATTGCCCACGACCGCGTCTCCTTCAGCTTCATATTCGTCGTCAATTATTTAGCTTGTACGGAGCCGAACTCCCTGAAGTTGGCATGTTTTGCTTTTTTCGTCGATTTGGCTTATTTTTCTTACGCGGTCGCCAAGCGACAGCTAAAAGCTCGAAGGCAGTCAACGCAGGGTCATTGTGTGACTGATATATGCTTCAGCATGAAAGCATGGCTGTTCCTTGGATCCAACTTGCGTGCATCTGTGCTGGACACTCGCAAAAGCTTTCAGAATCGGTTGGAACGACTTTATCCTCACGTAGCTTCTCGTAACACTAGCAAGCAAGCTAAGAATTCGGATATTAAATTTTCCCTCCCCGTTCTTCCGTCTGAATCGGCCGCGAAGATGTGTCAGAGTTGTTTTGAGGTTTGCGTAAACTTTCTCCCCGCTAGTCGGCTGACACACGGCGGGACTGACGAACTTCCCCGGCCCACTCGCGGCGGCGTGCGTGCCAACTATTGAGTTGTCTTGAATGAAAGCGCTGCACGTCGAGTCCCGTAATTGCTCATGCTTCACCGAATGTGTTGTCGTCATTTTAGCTAGCTGCGAGCGTACGCTGTCAACAACCACAAAGCTTACATGCAGTGGTTGACACCTACGCGAAAGCCCAATCGTAACGTCGTTTTTTTCGTGCTTTTTGTAGATCCGCTACTCCCTTGGCTCCTTGAGGCCCACAAGTGCAACTAACGAGTGGTGTGAAGCGCCAAACGTTACCAGCACGGGCAAGTACGACGAAAGCTGATTAATCCTCCATCGACGGCGGTAATTCTCGCAATCTCTGCGACGCATTCGGCAAATTTTTGAGTATTTCTCGGGAGACAAAAACGACAGCTTTTTTCCACCGTCCGTCATGGAGTCTTTGACGACACAACGGACTTCAATAACGATCTACAACACTAGCACAACGCCTAACGTAACTCTCGACGACGACTTCTGCCCTCGAGTACTAAGCTTCTCCGAACTGGCACTCAAAAATGCCTATCCCGAAACGGACAAGCTCAACCTTTGGGTCACCGCTCTTTACTGCATCGTCGCCGCGTTCGGTGCCCTCGGGAATCTCCTCGTAATCGCTTCGGTGATTCGTAATCCACAAATGCGAACACCCCGTAACCTCTTCATCATAAACCTCGCCCTCTCCGACTTCACCATGTGCACAGTGACGGTCCCCTTCACAACGAAGTTCATGGTCAGTCTCTTCTGGGACTTTGGTTGGCTCTCTTGTAAAATCGTCTCAATGCTTCTCGCGATAAACGTCTTTGTCTCGACACAATGCATCACTGCGATCGGGCTGGACAGATACCTCGCGATCCTCTTTCCCGCACAAGCGAGGTATCAGAAAATCGCACTCGTTCTCTGCTTCATCTTCACATGGGCGTCGTCCGTTCTTCTCGCACTTCCACTCGCGTTCCTCGCTGACGTCACTGATATTGGCAACATATTAGCAAAGTACTACACGAAGAACTACGTGGGTACAAAGATCAGAAAGGGACAGACAATAGTCAGTGGTGAAGTGGAAGCAGTTGAGAAGTTAACTAATGATTGTTTGTCGCCCCAACAGTGGTATTCGTGTGGGGAGACACAAACACCGATGTTCGGTGAGCACTTCAAGCTCGTTTATACGATCGCTTGTTTCCTCATTCAATACTCACTACCACTTCTCACACTAACTTTTGTCTACGGAAGAATTATCTGTCGACTCAGACATCGTGTGATATTCCGAGTGGCACTCATTGATGACCATCGCCGACGATCGGCTGACGGACGTCGAGCCAGAACGAATATTCTTCTTATCTCGATTCTCCTCATCTTCGCGATTAGTTGGCTTCCGCTCAACATCTACATGCTCTTCACAGCGATCGACCCGAACTTCACCAACATCGTTGCGCACATATCGTGCCATATGGTCGGGATGATCTCCGCCTGTGCGAATCCGATCCTTTAC
>JAQGBB010001153.1:0-14535 GCA_034691745.1 Prismatolaimus dolichurus
CCCTCAGAGAGCGGAGAACCGCTCTCGTCGGAGGACAAACGAGCGTCGTCCTCAGAGAAGACATGTGTCTTTGGCGTACCGGCTGTTTTTGCAGTTTTTCAGCGGGGTTCGAACCAGCGACCTCTCGATCGCTAGTCTGCCGGAAAACCACTGAACCAGACGGGCAGACCACCTTGCCCCGTTTCCCTCCCTTTTCCTCCAATTTTCCCCCACCAGCTAACAAAAGTTAGCAGATCGTCTGTGCAGCACGAATCTAAGTGATAACTCAACCCGCCCTTCGCAAAGCAAACTGGTTTGGTAGTTTAGACTGAAAACTGTACGTTCGCTCGCTCTGAAAATGTGATTTCCTCATTGCGCATATGAAGCGCGTTATTCTGACGGCTTCGAAGAACTCTTCTTCTCATCAGCTTTCTTTTTCCACCACGTTTTCTGTAGTTCAGTTTTAGAAATACTTTATGCACAAAAATGGCGACGAAATTTCCCGCATTTTTTGTTTCCAGGCAGGATGCTTTTTCGGCCCGCCGATTTACTTGTTTCCAATTCACCGTACCATTTAATGTAATTGTCCAGCACTCTAAAATCGAAAATCGACATCAGATTTGAGCTTCAACAGGAAAAAAGTGTTTTATACGCACATTTTGCCTCCCTCCGTCGAGAGATAATGCTGAACGATGTCGGACAGGTTACGCAACCAGTCGACATTGTAGACAACGATGGGCTCGTTCTCAGCGAGTTCCACTCCGGCGTAGATTTGTCGCAAGAATGGCATCCAGTCGAGGAACGGAGCCAAAGTTTGCAACTTATCGGCGCTTGTGAGATAGTAGTTCTTCTCGATCTCTTTCGCGTCTGTTGAGATCTTACATAAAAGAGCGGTGGGTGTTCCAAATGAATCTTGAAGGTTCGGTTCCAGTGCACGGTTCCAGTGCACCCTTGCACTCCCCTCTTCCTCTACCAGTTTCCACTCCTCTACTCACTTGTGCGAGAGTTGCCTCAAACTCGAGTACGTCCCTCATCTGTGTCGCTGATTCGTTTCGTGAAACGCCGAGAGCAACGCCAACTTCGGTCATCATTTCCCAGATGTGAAAAAGAGGCTGCAGATTAAATGGGCCAAGGTACAAATGACGATCTGCTATTTTGAAAGTGGTGCAAACCTGAGACCGATTCGTCATCAAGTAGGGTCTGTTCGTGAGACGATCAACGTAGTAAGCCCGATGGTAGATTGTGAGCTGACAACGCTCAATCTGTAAGACGCGGAGTAACACTACGAATACGGTACTCACGGGTAGAGGTCGGTTCGGGTCACTTTTCAGGGTTCGGGTCAAAATCCAGGTTTCGGGTTCGGTTCGGGTCCGACCCGACCGAGCTCTATTCACGGGTCTACTTACACCAATCGTATGTCTTGACGTATTCTTATCGTCGTGAAAAGTGCCAACCCAGATGAGAGGCAAGAGTCCATAGTGGTACACCTGTGCGAGAGTATCAACGGTTGGTTAACGGGAAAGTGTGTTCTATATGAAGTTTTAGCTACTTTCAGAAGGGCATCTTGGAGGCTCCACTTGGAGAAGTTAATGTCGGAGAGCCCAAGGAGCGACCATCCGCCAAGGCTGTTCAGGAGCTGCTGAACGGGAGCGTTGCCAAGCTTCTCGATCATGCCGTGCCGATCCATGCAAGCAGTGTAGAAGCGTTTCACTTTCTTTTCTGCTTCGGACCAACCGCGTGTTTCGGCGTCAGATTTTTCTATCAACGTACATAATAAGACCATTTTGTATGACCGTTACCAGTGCCAAGGGCAAGAAATTTTTGTGGTCGGTTCTCATTTTCCGACGTTTCTTGTTAGCCGGTTCCGAAAAGCTTTGTTTGGCTTGCCACCTTTGAGGATTCTACTTAACAGTTGTGCAACACAACATGAACACTATTGACTTTCAACCCTTTAGCATTCGGTCCGACGGCTAGTCGAATCGATTCCATTCGATTCGATAAGAAATCACCATAGTTATGGATAGAGGATTTTTGATTCGATTCAGAACCTTTCTGTTTTGATCGTCGCTATTGTCTACCACCACTGTCGGAACTCAAAGTTCTCTGTTTTGCTCAAGTGGGGCGTTGACTTTTAGCCTGGAGTGAAGTGTTATACGTGAAAGATGTGCATAGTGTAGGTTGCTTACCTAGCTCTCGACGGATGACCTTCGAAGTTGCCACTTGTGAGGCATGGAACTCACTCCAGACGAGTAGATTGTCGGGAATCACCTCATTCTCAATCCAATTTCCACAAGAGTACTGATAAAAGTCGTCGCACGGATTCGCCGAGTGGTTCATTCGACTGAGGATATGGTTCGCAATCCTCACGCAGTTTGGTGTCACACACATGTTTTTCCCATCTCCTACAATGAAGTGCTTGTTAGCCCGGTACATATGACTGCTAATAGCACACCTGAACCGATGTGCTCCTTCCGGCCAACGATGACTTCGTCGTCGAGAACAGTGAGAAAGTTTGTGATTCGCAGATGCAAAAAGGCCACGAAGAGACCGAGCACGACTGAGAGGACGAGAAGCGCAACGAGTGTAAAATAGAGAGGCCATCGTTGTCGTGTTGTGGCGGCCTCTGGCTTGCAGCTCGCGAGCTGTGCTGACTGGAGCAGAAGCTTAAGCTTTTCGAGTTCAGCGACGACATCTTTGTCCCCGCAGCAGATATCGCGTTCACCGCGTAGCGCGGTTAGCTGCTTTGCCTCCTTATTACTCTACAACAGTCCGGTGACGATTCTTTTACTTTGACTGTAGTGCTCTATGCTTACCGTGTTACTGAATCTATCTGAACCATAGTCGGAGTCTCTCGACGCGGAAAAATGCTGAGCTCTGAGGTAGAACATTTTCGCCGACTGCATTCGTCGAATATCGCCGTCGGTCGTTGTAAGCAGTCTCATTCGATTCGATTCAATCGGACTACCGCGTTCAATGTCTGTCAGCGAACCGCGTCGTTCGGTCGTATGGACCAACTGATAGCCACCACTCTCGAACATATTCACTTGACCTGAAAGAGACAGCAGTAAAACGACTGCTTCTGCACTCATGTTAAGAATAAATCATCGAAGAAAAGAGACAGCCGTGGGAGGCGAATAACATCAGCAGGTGGGTGGGCGTTCCACCGAATGCAGATGACAAATGAAGCTTGGGTAAGTGTTCACTGATTTCGTGAGAAACGAATAACACTGTGTGGATGAATTTGGCAAGTTTTTCCCGTCGAAAACGAGGAAACTTGAGTTCCCGAGAGTCACGCCTGCGCCTCTACGGACGTTGAATTGCCGTCTTTAGCACAGTAGCCGGGGATTATAAGGCGGGAAGCTCTTTAATTGCATCATGTGGAGAGCTGACGCAGTTGTGCCTCCCAGCATGGGGGATCACGAGCTTCGTTCAGACACTACGTTAGCGCGACCTTATTTTAACTTCCCTGCGCACGTAGAAGTATCGAGATTACATGGATTCTCAATTACACGAATAAATCAAAGGGAGCGCGAGTCTTTCGACGCTTACGTAAAACAGCGGACTATGACGTGCGTCGAGTTTCTAAAATAATGTTGACCTTCATAAGAAGCTGAAGAAGGAGTTGTTAGCGGGTGCCTTTCCGTCCGCGCTGAAGCTACAGCAGCAGGAATCTTGGTCAGCCGATAGGTCATTCACAGCTTCAGGTCATTCATGACGCCACTTGTGACATGTGAATCATGCAGGTGCATCAATGACGTGACACGTCATGCGAATCGCATGACGATGACAATGCATAGCCATATGCCCCATTAGCTGTGACGGCTAATTGATGTAAGTTCGCAAGCATGTATCTGTAAATCCAGCTAAATAGCAGAGCGGGAAACGACTGATGTCTTGCTGTGTTTTTCAATGGTTCTGGTCCAGTCTGCGAAATGTAGATATTTATTTGCTTAGGACTCTGAGTTGTGCTGAAAAATAAAATGTATCTGTTATGCAAGTTCGCTCAACAGCTGTTGAGGACAATGTCCAGCTCAGGACGTAGGATAAGCTACACACCCTCATCGTGTTTTTTTGCTTCGCTGTTTCAGCAGCATAATATCATTAACAGAAGTTCGAAATAGTTTGACGTTCTAGCGAGCGCAGCTTGCGCAGGAGTGGACTGCGGCGAAAAGTCGTGGTGACGCAGGTTATGCATCTCTTTCTTGTAACAAAAGTTTGATGTATTCTTGAAAAAATCTGAAAAAATCACCGAGTGCACACAGAGGGCCGCCGTTCGGTATTCCTATCCAATTTTTCATGAGAGAGCATGGAGACTCATGAGAGCTAGCTCGCTTTGTGTCCGAACTCAGAGGACCGTTTTCAGCATTTTCCACGTACAGTTGCTGAATTTTGCAAAATTTGAAAAATCATCGACCAAACGGACGAATCTGGGCTCGCCGCGTGTATCACTGAGTAGCTAATTCCCCAGCTTTACGTGGAGTAGTCGAACAGCCAGATCGGTGCACTCACGCGCGAATGGGAACGGTATTTCGACTGCATGACTTTGAGCTTCTAGCTCTCGCATGAATGGTTACAAAACTGGAGCGCCCTTGTAACAGCGATCAGAAAGAGTTTACAATGGTTGCGAAACTCAGTACCGCAGAAGAAACAAACCGTCAAGAAATTCAAATCGAACTGCTTGAACTCTTGAACTGCTTGATGCTAAAGTGAAATGTTGCGACTTTCCTCTCGAAAAGCGCATCAGACGAGCAACATATGCGTCTCAAAATTGGATCTATGGTAATCCACGGCATGAAACCCGGCAAAACAAGCTAAGCTGGCTTTGACGCCGTTGCACAAAGGTCAAAGTTCTATAATTACACCAGTCATTTAAAACTGCTCGCCTGTAGCTCTCCGCCTGAATGCGCAACCCCTATCTCGCCAGCTAATAAATGAGAGCTCCGAGGATAGTTCCGACCACGTTCAGCAACATTCTTAATTACTTTCTGGGGCTACAGATTAGTAGGTTGATGGCGGACGGGCTGTTTATATCATTAATGGAATGTCACATTTTCACGTTCTCGAAGTAGCAGAAATTGCAAGTTGACACAACAATGCAAGTGATTTGAAGAAGTCGAGAAATTTTTATGTCAACTCCAGCACTCAACCTAGAAGTATTTTCTATTTATTCTTCGCAGAGAAGATCGTTGGCCGACGAACTAATAAAAGTTTGATCGAAAGAACGTGGAATGTTGCTGCGCTGGCGGATCTTATATGCAAAACGCAGGTTCATCAATTATTCAGATCTTGTATTAAAACAGCGGTTGACTCGAGCGAATCACGTCAAGGAAGGCGTGAATTGCGTCATAGCTGCGAGTGCCTGGAATTACGTCTTTATTAGGTTGCCACTGGAGATGTGTAGAAGCGCGTCACTCACCTAAAGAGATTTTGCATCGACGCCAACGTCTAATTAGCACCCAACACCTTCTTTGCTTAAGTTCGGTTGTACCATGCGTGTAAACATATATGGAACCTCTAGCTCATACACGTTTGAAGTGTATTATACAAAGATTTGGTTGCACAAGTTCATCGGCCTTTGCGAATGATACCAGCGTACACGCAGTAGAAGTGTTTCACACCACAAGTATGACGGCAATGAGTCGGCAAAGCCGAATGTGAGGTAATTTGACGTATGTTCTGAAATACCATGGAACAGTCTATGAAACATTAGGGTGTTCTATCAACTAGTTCTACAACATACCGCTAACCGTAGTTCTAAAGCATCGGGCTTTGGAATGTGTGCCAACTCGCGTGAACACTGTAAACTACCTAGCTGAACTTGAAGCACAATGGCTTCATCATTCCCGATCGTCGGTACAAGCGGCCTAATCGAAGCATCGTCAGCGAGGCGCTCAACAGTCTTCGACTCATCTGCGTCGTCAGCCTTTACGCCGATGTTCCTCAAGCACGACTTTGGCTCGTCAACTACGGAAACGGCTGACCCCAAAAATCTGTAGAAGCTGAAGAGCTGACGGAGACGTTCGCAAGCATCTCATCGGCGCTTCTTCAGCACATGCGAGCGATTCTCATCAAGTCACTCCGATCATCTGCTCTCATCGATGCCATCCTTCAGTTGCTTCCTCTCTTCAAGTAGGACTGCGAATTGGCCATCGGAGTCGACGACTATCCGTCGCGCATGCCTCTTCCCTTCAAGCCAGTCGATACCGTAGCAGGTTTCAGAATGTTCCACTGCGTGCTCTGTCCTGGCTGAACACCTAAGGTGACAGGCTGGTGAGTTTATAAAATCAAAATTATATGTGACAGGCTGGCGAGTTTATGTGCTATTGATAACACTATCGAAAACTGCGGTCATGTACCTCTTCTGGAGGTGATTCAAAAGCAGTTCGCTGGGATGCTGTTTATGTTAATTGAGGCGTTCTCCATACTTGCTGTGACGTGACTATTAAATTAATTAAATTACTACGTGCAAGTGTAGAAGCTTGTTGTTTTCCCGTTGCTACACAATAATGTACGGCGTGCGTTTATTAGGATTTTGGTCGCACTGTTTATTATTCTAAAGTTTTTATGCGACATAGCTGATTTAAAAATGCACTATATAGTCGAAAATTGTTTGCTGTGTTGTAATTACAAAACTTTGCAATGCGTGTATTTCTTGCTGTATGCGATTGTGCGGTATTTACTTTGTTTTTTTTCTTCTAATTATTGCACTGCGCGTTTATTATTTCGGAGCCTCCAGGAGGTGCGCGTTTATTAGAAAGTTTTAATGCCATAAGTAGCTCAGACTTGGACAGCATAAAACCTCGCCGTTTTCGACTTCGTGCGCGCTTTCGCGCTACATTTTGAACGATGCGCGTTAATTAAATTTGATCCCCTGGACCCCTGCGCGTTTACTAGAGTCTGCACGCTAATTAGAAAAATTACAGTATTGCAATGTTTTTGTCGTATGCAGAAATGTATGCTTTGCTGTGCATGAAATATTCTTTCCCTATGGCTTATGCGTAAGCTATTTGGCGGCTGTAGGAGCCGAGAACCATAGCACCGTATTAGTTTCTCACATCTCATTTCTTCAAACAACCTGACACTCTCCACGAGTGGTGTTGATCATTCGTGCCCTGTTCTTGTGCCAAATTCCTCCAGACAAAGCAGACCTGGATAAACACATGCTGCGTTGGAAATACCGCTTTCATACTACAAAACACTTATATTGCGGTACCGAACGCATTCTATACAATATACATAGAATGTCATGCATAATGAGCATTATGTATAGCAGAACAGTGAGCACAACAAAACGTGCACAAAGAAGATTTTTAGGCCCATTGACGAAATCAGTTGGTCTTCTGCGGAGTGACGTGTCTAGCCCGTCTGTGCGTGAGTGTGTGCACTATAGCGCTCGCAAGAAGTAAGCTAGCGGGCTGAAATTTCGCAGGTAACAACCTTGGGCCAAATCTAGGTTCAAGTTAGAAAATGGGCCAACTCGGTCAACTTTTGCGGCGCCACGACCTAAAAGAAGACGCCACGTATGACCCCATTGTTACAATGACGTTGTTTTCTCCGACAGTTCTCTTTGAACATGTCTTTGAAGTAATTTAAAGCAGTCTTCCTTTGTTATCAATCGTAAATGGTTCAGACTACGATTGAACGACGTGTTTATTTGACTGCATGATTTTCGCTGCAAATATTTATACAGAAATAATTTCTAAATTCTGACTACCGTACGTTTCCATATTAAGCCCCCCTCCCAATAGAGCCCCCGGGGGCTGTATTTGACGGGGGCTTTGTTTGGATTTTTTTAAATCCGACACGCGCCCAAGTATCACGATTAACGAGTAACAGTTGAAGCTGGTATGCACGCACTGATCTGATGTCGATTCACTGCAGCTATTCTTACTGGATTCGATGTGACCTGCTTTCCGCTTGCCATGCAAATTTGGAAAACCCAGGACAATTTCTTCAGCCGCAAAAATGTAAAAATACCAAAATGCGCAAGACGGAATAGTTATGTTGCATAAAAAGACTTTGTAAGGGGGTTTTCGACATTGAGAAATTCGAATTCGCTGTCAAAAACAATGGTTGGTAAGTGCTTATGGTCGGAGCAAGCTTATTTTGACAGTTTAAGCTAATATTAGCTCACTTCAACATATGACAGTGTTTTTGACAGCGAATTTGATTTCCTCGATGTCGAAAACTCTCTTACCAATCTTTTTATAGAAAATAACCATTCCGTCTTGAGCTTTTTCGTATTTTTACATTTTTGCGACTAAAGAAATTGTCCTGGGTTTTCAAAATTTGTCGCTTGCCATAATACAGTAGTGCTTGCACAAGTAAAAAAACGACTTCATTAGCTGGTGTTCACTATGGTTTGCAAAAGCTCTGATGTGAGGGGCTCTAAACGGAGGGGGCTGCAAACGGAGGGGGACTATATTTGGAAAATTTTTTTTGCTATAAATGGGCATTTTAAAATAAAGCCCTCGGGGACTTTATATGGAAAAGTACGGTAATACGCTGGCATCTTGATCTACGTTTCAGGTCCACTGACGCACGCAGCATCAGTGGGCCTCGAGGATCGGTACATCCGACTTGTTACAGACTGCGTTTTCAAAGAAAGAGATTAGTGGAGGACAGCAACACGCTCACGCTTCTGAAATCAAAACAAGTACCGCAAGTGAAAACAACTATGCTTCAGAAGTGTTTAAAAAAATTCCATCACAAGTTCTGCAAAAGACATATTGCAATGTGCCAAACTTTGTGACCAACGTTAGAATTAAATGCATTTTCCTTCGTATTTTAAGTCGCAGTGCAAAAGATTCTGGTACATCAAGAAAAGGGAGAAAGAAGTTTGACCTGCTAAAGGTCCACGGTTATAACGGTGAAAGGGTCATTCTCCGTGTTTCACTTGCCTTTAAGACAATTTAGGCTACGGAACAAATACTTCGTTCGCTAATTTGGTTATTGTGATCTTCGGGCATTCACACCCAATCGAAAATAATTTACAAGTACCACCAAAATGCGTCCTGCTATTTTTGCGATCTTGGCCATTGTCTGCTTCTCGGCGCTCCTCGGCGATCACATCACTGACGCGTCGTGCATCGACAAAGGAAAACAGTGTCGCCGAATCGGTGTCAACATCAACGATGAAATCTGTTGCAGTTCCCATCAGTGCACCTACAAGACGTATACTGCAACCGAGGCATACTGCGTATGAAATCGGTGAGTGGTAACTACTCTATCATAGATAGTATTTTACATGCGTTCAAGTGGGAATAAAATTGTTTCTTCGTTTTCTAGACCTAAGGGCCTCCGAATTATCGTTGAACCTTCGTAAAATGTTGCGCAATTTGCAAAAAGTTCAACACTGGATCGTGACATCTATATTAGGCTACGGCGTTTCTTGACGTATGATTTATCCGGAAATTCATGTGAAGCTAACACTGTGTCGGTACTGCTATTTAACGGAACGTTTACAACAAAAAAATCGTTGAAATGCAGCAAAAAATATTACACGCTTTGTCCATCTGAATAATCGTTCGTGCAACCTCTGAATGTGGGCTTACCCTTTTCGACCTACGCTGCACATTATCGTTCTCGACATTATGAATATTTCTGCTATCACATGATGTCCCCTTTTTCCAGGTCTCGCACAACATCTCCAAGTGGAGACAAGCCATAAACAAATGTCGTACAAAAGGTGAAAATATTTGCAAAACACTTATGCCAATAAGCGTTCTTGTTTGACGTCAATGCACTAATAAAGAATTGTTGGAACGCAGTGAACCTATGCTAATTCAGAATAGCGGAAAATCATAAAATTGATGATAAAACGACAAATGAACGCTGTTTTGCTTAATTATGAGTTGGTAGCTCAGCTAAGGTAAAAGCAGACGAATTTTCGTCAGTCAGTCCGTCAGTTTATTCCATACGGTATACATAGCGACGTCTGTGATCCCATCGTTTTGGCGTTTGCACACTTTGTGTTGTGCCTTTTGGTGGACTGACACGTTCGACGTTGCGATAGGAACTCCTTAGATCGCATATAGTGAATGCTATCACGGTACCCACAAATTTCTGTCCATTGGCCAGTTTTCCTCAAATTTGTCAACCAGTTTTTTCGAGGTCGGCTGAACCGATTACGGATTCAAATATGTCGAAATGATGGACGCACTTTGACCGTCATTTTGATGTATTGGACCAGAAGTCAGTGCATAGAAAACTGGTTGTGAAGTTTGACAAAACTGCCCAATAGACAGAAACTTGTGGGGACCCTCATAGCTTTAAAGATACTAGCGACCAGACCAGGGTGACCATATATACTACTTTGGGTAGTATGGTACTACTTTTCGGGGCTGTACAAGTAAAAAATTGTCTGGCAAAAATGATGTTATTTTAGTTTTTTATGTTTATGTACTAAAGTACTACTTTTTACTACTTTTTTGTGGTAAACTTATGGTCATCCTGGACCAGACCCCTTCAGGACGTGATTCGTATTCGGCTTTTTCTCTTTATTATAGCTAGTGGATTTTTGTTTGGCAAAATTTGACGATTTTCTTACAGTTGCAGAATGCGCTTTTCGTCTCGCCAATTTAGCTTCAGCTTATGCAACGATGCCACATAGAAGATGTTCGCATGCACACCATTTAAGATACGAGAAGCAGCTTCGTGCATGTTTGCCGACCCGTAAGATCGAGCAGAAAGTAAAGAATATAAAGGCGCCAAATTACCATGTGTTGACACACCTGCGAAGTATCGTCCACCTGACCTTTGTCAATCCCTGTCGCAAAAGTCTGCACCTTCTGCCCTCGTAGTCAACCTCTTGACCAATTTTGATGCTGAAAAACATTCTTTGAGCTTGCAAAAATGTCACTGAGAGTGGATACCTCTCGCGAACAAAACCGCAAGCGTAAATAACCATGTGGGCGTTATAAGGAAATCCAATTTTCAACTTCTTCTCTCATAAATAGCACATGAACTTCATTGCTTTTAGCACTTTTACGCCTACTTTATGGAAATTTGTAAAAACAACTGTCGAAAACTTCCTCTTGAAAGATTGAATTCAGCTTAAAAAATAGCGAGTTGAAATAAACGTCTTCGCCGATTTCGGACAGTATTCGCTTGCTATTTCATAATATCTGATTCCGCAATGGCTTCAATTTGCTTATGTGGCTTTTTCTCTGTCAACACTCTCTGAGAACGAGGCTCACTTGACTCCACGCTGTGCCTCGACATTCTACGGCGCTCGAAGCTCTTTTGACAAATAATCAAAGAAAAGTAATCATCATAGATGCTAAACAAATTTTCTCAAGACATCGTCACTTCAGTGAACGCTAGTTGGTACAATCAGCTGTTCTCGGCACCCGTCGGAGCCGAGCTTGGCACGCAATGAGGAAAATTTAAGACGATTTTTTTCTCATTAATTGCTCCGCGTGACGGAGCCCTCCGGATCGTTAGCCGCGAGTTTTATCTCATCGAGATAACTCACAATTTAAAAAATTTTCCTTGCGTCTTTCGCCGCCATGTAGTTCTCATTTTGCCTGCCGCGTGGGCGAAAAGCTCACGAGCGCGGCCGTCGCCACAAGAGAGTTGAGGATGCGTCGCTCGTGCTTAGTTACCTTGAGCTATCGTTTGCGTCAGACGTCACTCTCATTTGCGCCAGCCCACGGCCAGCTCGTCGTTCCGTTCTGTTGATTAGCTTTCGCTTTACATTTTAGCTTATTTATAAAAGAGCTATCATTAAAACGTTTGAGAAATCGAATCGCTGAGGAAAAACATGTCGGCACTCACTCTTTGCTTTGGTCTGACGCTGTTCTGGATTACTGTACTCCAGCTTTCATCGGTGAAGGCGATGCCCGTGCCGGCGACGAAGGAGGATACTGGCGAGATGAAGAATGAGGAACGACGGGTGAGTCTAGAACGTGATCTGCCTGTGAAACCCACATTTTGATCGAAAAAACTGTCGAGCAATAAATTGGCAAAAATCTGAGGTGGGTACACATATGACATCACGTGACTTTTGGGGCTTTTTCCTACGTCTTATTTTTGCGCTTCGCATCATTTTCGGCCAGACCTCTTCCCGATGTGACGTCATATACGCAGGTTTATGTTTTTATTATATTTTAAAATTTATATTTTTAGCGAATTGCCTATCTCGCCTCCGAAATTCTCCGACTCACGGTCGGCGACGGCGACGAAATTGTCGAATATCCGAGAAAGCGAAACGCTGAACTCGTAAACGGCTTGCTAAGCATGGATCTTGGGAATCTCGCAAGAGCCGGTTGAGAGACTGTCGACACTCCTCTTTACTCACTATTTTATTGCTGTATGCCAACGAAGCTTGTTTAAAAATTTCTCCTGATTACGAGTATCTTTCAGCTGGGTCAATTGTTCTGGTATCTGCTGCGCAGAGACTATCGGGCCAAGAACATGGTTTGGGTCTTTAAAACTAAAAGTTTCACGAATTTTTATTGGCTAGCTAATGAAAGGAGACAGTGAATAATGGAGACTTGCCTTCTGCATCACACGCGTTTGGCCCTCTGCATGTCAACTTTTCATCCATAAAGTGATGGAACAGACATTGATGACGCACATTTTCACGTGTTTTGCAATATATTCCAACTTTCAGGCGCTTATTACGCAGCTCATTCAGTCTCTGGAGATCTAAACACTCACTGAATTCGCCTAGAATATTTCGCATATTGACAACTTTGCCTAAATTAGGACTCCTGGATAGGAGTGTCAGGGGAGCAAGATCACGTTACTTTTCATTTTCGGCTATTTTTATATTAGCTGCAATGCAGAACGGAAGATGTTTACTTCAGGATATTTTTCTCGTCATAAATTTCTTTTTTCGTCACAAATTTTCTTTGGCTTGATCATTTAGCATAGCTTTATAGCTTGGGCTTACGCTTAGGCTTAGGTAAGTAAAACTTAGGCTTTGCTGTAGGCTTAACTGGAGCATTCAGCTATGGCTTAAGCTAAACCTTAAAAAAGTTTGTGCCGGAACAAATAGTCGTCGTGCTTATTTTCCTGCGCACTGAAGGCCAGTCAAAAACAACATGCTATTTTGAGCCCGTTTGTTAGCTGCAGCCATCGAAACAGGAACACTAATCGTCGAAAGACAAAGCTTCGCTAATAAACAATCGCAGTGTATCCAAATGAAAATCCTGTTTATAGTGAGTGAAGCTAATGAATGAGCTCTCTTGTTTACTCGTGAGCAGACAAATAGGACAGTGCGTTCATATTAGTTTTGGCTAGCTCCTATTGCTTGCAAGTTTGCTCATTTCTAGCGGTACACGGAATGTGAATTAGACAAACGTCAATTATCACGGAAAATTTTAGATTGCTAAAAAGCGATAGAGAGTACTGAAAACATAAAACAATTCGAAAAGCCCTGTTAGTTTGGCTAGCCAGTCTCCTGCAAACTTTCAAACTATCACGTACTGAAATGTCTTGGCAATGAATAACACAAACTACGTTAGTATGCCCACACATCACATCAACTTTGCAATGTGACGTGCTCTCTACTCGACCAGCTAAAGCTCGATCCACGCAATGTCCATCAAGTTCGCCTCCAGCTAGTCTTGACAGGAAAAACCATCAAGTTTGACGTATTGTCGAGAAGTGTTCAGTGTCGTCACAGCTTTCGTCCACACATCCCGATAAAAATTGTTCGTCAGCTTCTTCAGGGATGAAGGTTTTCAGTTTTCTCCTAATCTCAGCGTTAGCATCGGCGGCCAACGCAGGTCGGTACTACAGTAATTTGCGCTCAGTACAGAAGTACGTTGGTGTCCTTTTTCAGACGGAACTTCGGCCAATCCGTTGGACTTCTACGTCAGTTCAAACGATATCTTTGTGTGGTGGCCAGCGCTGCTCATCTGCGTGATTCTCCTTATCGCCGTGCTCATTCTTGCGATTGGCATGCACGTTATCATGCGTCCACGAAGCCGCCAGACAC
Organism: Prismatolaimus dolichurus; assembly: GCA_034691745.1. NCBI lineage: Eukaryota > Metazoa > Nematoda > Enoplea > Triplonchida > Prismatolaimidae > Prismatolaimus > Prismatolaimus dolichurus. The sequence goes on from JAQGBB010001153.1 coordinate 13,928, forward strand.
AGCGGATGAACACGGAAGTTGACGAACGACGCCGTGGATCATGGGAGAAGAAGGTTCCCATAGAAGTTGAATATGACGAAGATTGAGATGGGAAGCTGCAAAGGACGTAAAAAGTGATCGTCTTGCGTGCACGTTCATACTCGTTTCGTTGGGATGTCAACACATAGACGTGAGCTTTCGTGAATGTCACTCGCACTGTGTTGTGTTTTGCACGAAACAGTTTTTGAAGGTCAAACACGCTGTGTGGAGTGGACGAAAACTGTAGTTTGATTGACTTTTTTCAACACCGTTTGTTGTGTCAGAAGCAGGCATTAAATAATTCAGCTTTTCGCCTTTAAACTACTCGTATGGTACCTTGAGACTTCAGCTGCATGCCAACAATCAGGGGTTAAATTTTTTGAGGTTTACAGCTATGTTGCATGTAGAACTAATCGCATGACCTCCTTTGGTAGGTCGTCCTGTATGCTGAGATAGGGGCCGTGCAAAAAGCACGTGCTCGAAAAAATGCTGTTTTTGACCCCCCCCCCTCTTCGTGCTCTTTTTACGTGTAAGGGATAGGCTATGTTTAACACATAACGTGCTCTTTTTGCCCACCCCCCACCCTCCCC
>JAQGBB010001154.1:0-14535 GCA_034691745.1 Prismatolaimus dolichurus
ACACTTTCTTGATTAATTCCTCCGGGAAGGATTATTCAATTTTTGACATTTTTAACCAAAATTTTTACAATATAATAATCCCCCGAGAAGATTATTTCGGAAGTTCCATCCCATGTGCTTTGAAAATAAATTTTTATAGCGCTAAATTTGGTGAATGTAATGGAAACTCACCCTCCGACAATGTGCTTTGCCCTCTGTTCAGCCCACACTTTTGCTTTCGACAAAGAATTTTCCGCGTTACTACATAAAAAACCATTTGCCGGTGGAAAAAACCATATATTATTAACTCATCTCTAAAAAAATTTGACATAATAATTTCTCCGCTTTCGAATAATCCCCCGGAAAGATTAATCAAAAGAAAAAATAAATAAATAAATACGGTACTTCACCATTGTGCATACCATATTTGTCTTTCTTATCCACAATGGCACCACTCAAGAGCAGACAGCGGATAACATCGACGTGTCCCTTATCAGCCGCAATGCTGATTGGTGCGTATCCGTGCTTGTGCGCTTTGTTCACGTCGGCCTTGTTCGCGATGAGAAGTTTTACTAAATTGACATGTTCAAAAACTTTCTGGTCGAACCCATTTCAAAGCCAGCTGAAAAATACTGCGACAAACTCTTTGTTTCAGCTTGATTAGGTCGAAAGCGAACAAATATTCGACTTCAGCCCTACTCCGAACACTTGGATCCAAGACATCCACGAACAGACCAAGAATTTGTCTGTCTTCCAGCGTAAAAATGTCTCCCTTTTAACCCAAGACGTTATGCGTTAAGTTACTTCAACGAAAAAAGCGAGTAAAAACTACTTTTAAACTTTCGAAAACTCATAAACTTTACACGAAATCTCAAAATCGCGACTTCTAGACTACAAATTTTTGCACTTAAAAAAAACCGCTTCACATTTTGAATATATTTTTCAATATTTTAAATTATTTCTCGAACGCAGACGAAACTACGCAACGACAATATTACCGATCTCGAAATGGCCATTCCCACTCGCAAAATATAGCGGAGTGATTTCGTCGTCCTTGCGAGCGGCATTGACGTCCGCTTTGTTGCTAACAAGTAGCTTTACTAGAAATTTTTGCACTTTTGATAAACTGTTTCAAATTTAAAATAAATTTTTTAATAACTTTAAATCATTTCCGAAACGGCAAACAAAACTACACAACGGCAACATTACCAATCTCGAAATGCCCTTTCTCACTCGCAGTATGTAGCGGAGTGGTTCCGTCGTCTTTGCGAGCGGCACATACGTCCGCTTTGTTGCTCACGAGTAGCTTTACTACAAGTTTTTGCACTTTTGAAAAACTGCTTCACATTTTGCATATATTTTTTAATAATTTAAAATCACTTTTGCAACCGTAGACGAGACTACGCAACGGCAACATTACCGATTTCAAGATGTCCATAATAACTCGCAGAATATAGCGGAGTGCTTCCGTCGTCTTTGCTAGCGGCATTGACGTCCGCTTTGTTGCTGACGAGTAGTTTTACTACAAATTTTCGCACTTTTAAACAATTGCTTCACATTTTGAATATATTTTTCAATATTTTAAATTATTTCTGGAACGCAGACGAGACTACGCAGCGGCAACATTACCGATCTCGAAATGCCCATTCTGACTTGCAACATATAGCGGAGTGGTTCCCCTTTTGTCAACGGCATTGACGTCCGCTTTGTTGCTGACGAGTAGCTGTACTACAAATTTTCGTACTTTTGAAATACTGCTTCACATTTTGAATATATTTTTCAAATAATTTAAAATCATTTCCGGAACCGAGACGAGATTACGCAACGTCACAAATGGGGTTCACTTACCCACCTCCAAATGGCCCGTAAAGCACGCGCCTCGCAGAATTAGTCCGTTGTTTACGTTTGCATTGTATTTTATAATCAAGAGCTTGCAAACCTCCAGATGTCCCGCTTCTGCCGCGCACCAGAGTGGTGTGCATCCTTCTGGAATGAGTGCCACCGATCAAGTTTGCTTGCCATAAAAACGATCGATTTTTGTACAAACCGACAGGTTCTTCTTGATAATCCAACTTCACCGAACCTGACAATAAAGCAAAAATTTTTTGAACATGCGCACAATTATCGTCAATCGGATTTGCTAGGGTTGGTAGTTTGGGTCTGCCGCACCCCATCCCCCCGCCCCATTTTGCCCCATTGGGACAAATTTTTAGAAGTGCCCCCCCCATCTACCAACGAGCTTTTTTTCTTAACAGATTTTTTCTGGTAAAGGTAGACAAATGTGAAAATTTTTCAGTGAAAATTACCCCCAAGTATACTAAAAATTGCCCCAAATTACCCCTAGCTCCTCGAAACTACCCTAAAAATTACCCCCTTACCCTAAAATTACCCTATTTTTAAGGTGTGATCGGAGATGGGCAAAATGGGGGCCCCATGGGGGCAAAATGGGGCCCTCATGGGGCATGGGGGGAGGACAAATTTTTTGCCTTCCCCCAACTACCATCCCTAGATTTGCAGATAGCACATAAGTGCGTGCAGGCGAGCGATGCAACAGACACACGAATGTCTTTGTACAGCAGTTTCGCTGCTAGTGTTTTGATCGTTATAGTGAACTTGAAATTTCGGTTTTCAAAACACGATAAATTCGCGAATAGAAAATCGAAGCATCCAGTATGGGGCCGTGCGAAAAACACGTATTCGAAAAAATGGCATTTTTTTACCCCCCACCCTCCCTTCGTGCTCGATCGTGCTTTTTTACCGGACACCCCACCTTCCCTTGCCACAAGTGGAACCGAGGTCTTATGTCACAGCGACAACACATTTTCTCTGCGCTTGATTGGCATGGCGGTTGGAACGGGGGCAAAAAATTTGCCTCGCTGCATAGGGCCCGCGTTTTTGAACAAAGATTTTTTGAGCCCGAGATCAAGCTAATATGCATCACTAACAGTGCTAAATTGAAGGCTAACAGTGTTAAATTGGCAGCTAACAAAGTAGGCCCTGGTGAACAAACGATTCGGGCACGCTTTTTGCTCAAAAATAATAGAATTTTCACAAAAATTGGAAAATTTTTGAGAAAAATTTAAAAAATTGTCCAAATTTTTTTGGAAAAAATGTTAAAAGTGATTGGAAAACATTTCCAAAAATTTACCCCATTGGGTGATGAAGCAGGAGCCACATTGGGCGGGGCGCCCCATTTTGCCATTTCTAGCTTGTCTGCATTTTTCCAAAAGAATTTGCTGCTGCGCTCGAAAAATCAGTCGTTCATCCGACTTTTTCAAAATTTCTTTTGCTGCAGTCTGAAATTATGTTTATTCTGCTATCTGAACCAAGTGCTAAAAATCAATTTGAAAAATCTAAATTTAAAAAATCGTTCTCAAGATTCCCCACCCACTTTCATGCTCGTTCAAGCTCTTTTTGTCCACCCTCACCCACCCCCTCCCAGGCACGTGCTTTATGCATGGCCCCTATTCTAAGATGTACTTGGAAAGGTATATAATAAAATGTCGTCGCTGGTTGTTAGCTTGTGGCGCCATAAAAGGAAATATGTAAATGTGCGTATGTGAAGTTCTCCAATTAGCGCCTTTTAAAATTAAATTCGGTTTTCATTTCTTTTTATTCTTCCGCTATCTGTCGCGCCCTTCTTTTGCTTCTTGGCTCCCCGACGTTAGCTCTATCCGTTTTCGGTGTTGAAAATACGTTTTTAAATGCAAAGTATAAGAGAGCAAAGTTTTTGAAGTATCGATAGATCGGCTCCATCGCACCGTGCTTTACCTATGATTTCGACGTTTGCACCCTTTGAGAGCATATAGTCACAAATCAGTGTGTGGCCTTTGCGAGCACCTTAAAATCAATTTCAGAAGATTTGTGAGCATTTCTCTCGAGCTCGTTCTTATTTGCAAGCTAAACATTATAGATAACCGATTAGGAGTGGTGTCATTCCCGAAGTTTGAACGGACAGTAAAGCTTCAACGTCCCTCTTTGCCATAGTGTCGAGGTAACCCTACAAAATAAATCATAAAGCTAAAACTCTGCTTTGCCAGCTAACATTGCCATCGCGTATACTATTTTACCTTTAACCGTGCCAGATTTCCATCTCTGGCGCAATTGAAAACAGTGACGCTCAAGGGTTGACTCGGATCTACAGTGGATTGATCTTCTAAGTGAAGATTTTGGACACGTTCGACAATGGTGGCTGAGCTGCGAGAAGACTCCGTTAGAACGCTTTCTAAATGTACAAAACAAAAGCCCTAGCGATAGAGCGGCAGCGCTTAACGAAGGGGGGGTAGTCTCGTCTTTTTAGAATATAGAAGAACCTTTGTGAACTTGTGGTTGTTGTGAACACAAAAGGTTTTCAGGGTTACAATGCCACCTAAAAATTTCGGTCTGTCACACCGAAAATTTGACGTTTTTGCTCACAGAAAAGTCGATTTGCACGGCTAAGATCACCCCAAAATCTGGGTCTGACGACACCGCCTTTTGTATCTGCCACTTCGGAAAAAGTCTTCCGGAAACCCTGACACAGTGATACGTTCGACATGTGTCCCATTACCTCGGCGTAGTCGACAGGGGTCATATGCAATCATGCCCTTTGTCTGTGCGGGTCTACGAGCCTACGCCACGTGAACGTGACCTAAACGATCTCACTTACTGCTTGTCGGCGGTCGGGCTGCGGCTTCTGCGGCAGCCGACGTCCTTCTGGCGCCTACCACACCGGGAGTCCGAACGCGTAGTCTTACGAACGTGTGATTGAAGAACGCTTCCGCGGGCATTCTATCGGGATAGTACGGCTTCAGAAATCTCGAAATAATTTCCAGCAAGTCGGGATCCAGGCCCGCAGCGATTTTGCACGCTTCCACCGATTTTAGCTCAAAGACCTTTTGTTCAGCCGCAAGTTCAAACATTTTCATTCTTCGCTTTGTGTCCACAAGCTCTCCTCCACAGCACTCGTTGAAGACAAGTCCCAGGCTCCAGAAGTCCGATCGATAATCGTAGTCACCTCTTCCCTCAAAAAAGCAAAGGGCTCCGACCTCTGGCGCCATGTATAGAGGTGTGCCTATCGCCGAATTTGCGTGAATCGTTCCTAGTAGCATTTTGCTACACCCAAAGTCGGCGAGCTTAAACTGAATGTTCGAGTCGGAGATGTCAGTGACGAGAATATTGCCTGGCTTGATATCACGGTGTATTATCGATCGGTCGTAGAGCGCTTTGTAGCCGTTTGCCATGTGCTGAACGAACATCTGTGCGCCATCGCCAGCGAACGGCCCGTGGTGTTTTAGATAGGCAGCTAGATCCATCGAGCAGAGTTCCATAACGATGTGAACATTTCTTCTCACTCTCGAGACGGCGACCAAGTCGACAAGATTCGGATGCAGGAGCGATTTTAGCAGCTGTATTTCATTTTCAGCATCACGCGGATCGATGCCCGGTTTCAGCTTCTTGATGGCCACTTCGGTTTTGCGCAGTTTGTGGCGTCCTCTCCAGACTTCGCCGAACGTTCCTTCGCCGAGGAGATTCTCTTCGTCGTCGCAGTACTCGAAGTCGTCGATTGAGACCCAACCGCTTTGCGCCGACGCACTCGCCATTTGGCAAAAGGGTGCTCAGCAGAGACGCGACAGTGACTTCGGCTCGTTATTCAATTGCAGTAAAACAAGACGGAGGGTTTGTCGCGCAAACTATGGTTTTTTAATTGCAATCGGTAGACCAGCTTATCAGTTGCAGCGCAAGCCAGCTGCAAAGGTATTGCACAGTCCTGCAGCTGAGGTGGGCTACGCGATACATGGGGTGTGCAGCTGTCATAATGGGGGTTTCGATCATTGTTGTTGTTCTGTATTTACTTTTTGCACGCACACCGTAGTGATAATAGCTTACGCTGAGGCCTACGTAGTTGTAAGTAGCTCAGTGTTCTCGCAAGTATCTTGCGTTTCGCTGTATCGACCGACTCGGCCGACGAGTGACGATAGCTCGGGCTCGCATGGGAACCGAAGGTGCTTTCCACAAAAAGGCAGACAACTTTGCGGACAAGGAAGGGATAAAAAACTCAAATCTTTTCTGAACGTCTTTTTTGAAAGACCGTGAACCCTGTTTTGGAAGCGAACGCGAAGCCAAATCTTAACATTTTATAAGCTATGCGAATACGAACGCGAACCCTCCGAGTTTGAGCGAAGACGAAACCTAATTTTCTCAAAGCTGCGTTCGGACAGCTTCGAATCTTTACTGAGCTGCGTTGGACGAATATTGGCCCTTGAGAGCGACGACCAAGCAGCGCACGGTCATGTAAACTCGCCGTTGTGTTGTCGAAAGTCGGGCGCATACTGCAAACGGCTTCGCGCACACCGCACAAACCAGCAGGCTTGACGTCGTGTGCTTCACGTGAACGCTTCGTGAAAATATGCGTCGCGAGCATTAATATGCGGGCGAAAGCTCACTCGCAGTGAGCGCCAGCGAAATGCACGAAGCTGAAAACTATGTAGGGCCCAGTGTTTCTAGTAGAAATTTCTTCCGCGGCGGCAAACACAAAAGTCATGGTGGTCAGACCCAGATTTCTGAGAAAGTGAACCTTTTCACCGAGAACGCCAATGGAAAATGCCGAGAGAAAAACGCTGACAGCGACGTTTCTGTAAAGATCATAAAGCTGTGAAACGAGCGGTAGTCCTTCACTTCTGTCACACTTTGAGCAGCAAGTTCCTTGACATCCACAATTAGATGCGTCGCATCTAAGATTATAATTAGATTAGCGCCGCATTCACACATGTTGCTTCGATGCCAAAGCGCACGCGTAGGTTCTTTGTCCTCGAACATGTGCTTGGGCCGTGAAATTCCTGGCATCCAAATTCGTGACAGGCCGGATCAACGAAAAGTGGCCTCCTTAAAAAAATTCACTTCAACTGCTCGGCAGAATGAAACAGCAAAATGACGGGGTTTTGTGAAGCGGAGTAGAAACGTATGACGCGAAAAGCGATGCGCCGCGTCACAAAAAAACGTGAGCACAAAAATTTAATTTTTAACCCTCCCCTTCCCGCGCACTTCTCTATCCCTACGTGCGAAGACCTGATCCTTCTTTCCCCACTGGCCCTGACGACGTTTATGCCCCAGCCCTCAACACAACCGAGCAAACAGCGAATCACCGTTGGCTGACGTGATTGACAACCAATCACAGCACGTTTCATCAGCTTAGAATACGTCACGACCAACGCGAAGGTATTGGCCGCGATCTCGGCTGCGCTCTACATAGACTTGTCCCGCCCCCGTAGTGTTCGAAGAAGAGATCACGTGACCGTAACTCCTCCCACATGTAGCGTCGTGGAAAGCAGGCTTTCGTTTGAATGAGTAAGGTTCACATCGAGAACAACGTTTTCTGCAAGTGCTAACAGCGATGGCCATGCCAGCTAAACCGCGCACACATGACATCGAATGGATGGTTGATGCGTACGGCCTGCTAAGGGCAAGGAGATGAACTGTGTTTCTTGAATGCATACAGTTACAAAGCTCCGATAAAGACAAGTCAATGCTACGTCATCTGAGAGACCGTTTTACTTTAACATCCGCTGAAAAAGTCGCAAAAATACACATCTAGCACTCCGAGTACGGCATCGCGCAACACTGCATAGGACACGAACACGCAACGTTCTCTAGAACATCCGGACAAAGTATCACATGTAAGGCTCAAACGGCAGCGCGAGGGACAAGCAACAAATAACACTGGACGAATCACAAAATAGAATGCATGCATATATCATACACTCATTCGCATTTGGAGAGAAAGAGGGGAAAATGTGGGTCTATATTATACACCAGCCTCTTGTTTGATAGAAGGACCTACATCACAGCCAAACGGGGGAATCAGCGGCAACGGAGAACCCTAGCAGCGGGAGGATTAATCGGTAAATTAAGTTTAATGCCAAATCGATAATCTCAACACCAGTCCTCCTCCGAGTCATACGGTGGCACACCAGCCGTAGTATGCGCTCTAGGAACGCGAGCACGAACAATCATCGTCGGCGGATGCTGCGGCGCAGCCGCGCCCAGCAACGGCGAAGCACCACCGTAACCATTTGGCATTGGCTTATCGGCACCACCGTAGGCGCCCCCCGCCGGCGGATAGTTAGTGGGTGGCGGCGGTGGTGCCCGACCGGCGACACCGCCATTCCTCAACATCGGTGGCGACATCTGAATGTGTGCCATGAGCGGCGGACTCTCAGGAATGACCCGATAACCACCCGGCCGCATCCCGCCCGCCCTTGGCGCACCGCGCCGCTGTGGAAGCACATCGGAAGGCGACGGTGAGAAGTGATTGCCCGGCGGTCGATACAGACCGTCAGCTAGATGTGGCGGCGGAGTCGGACCGTACGACCCTGGCGACGAATACCCCTCTTCAACGAACGAATCGTAGCCTGGCGACTCGGGTGCCGTCGCCGGAATGTACAGCGACGGCGACGGACACATGCGCGGGAAGTTGACGTCGCCAGCGACTCGTTGCCCTTGCGGAATCGTCGGCGATTGGTCCAGCCGTGGCATGTGAAGTGGGTCGGTCTTTATCGTTCCAGGTCGGCGATTTCGAACGTTGAGCATCATTAGCGCACTTGTGTTCGGTGGACTTGGCGTTCTTGACCGATGGTCTAGCTGATGCGTTCCGTAGTACTCCGTGAAGAGACGCCGTGGTGGAGGTGAACCCCGAACGGAGGGTGGTGACGGTGAACGGTCCTCGAGCGATGTGGAACGGAAGGCTCGATCGCCCTCGGCGCCGCGACGGCTGAATCGGTCACGCCTGTGGTCACTCAGTGGCGGGGAATCGATTAGCATCGGGGTGCCAGGTGCCGGTGGGGACTCATGGATGCGGCTCTCGTGACGGAGCGGGGGTCTCTCGCGACCGTAGCTGTTCGAGCGCGGTTTGTCCATAATAGTCCGTCGATCTTGCGTGCTCATGGGACGTGGAGCCACTAAAATTTTTGCATTATCTGTATGTTGACTTTCCAATTCGTGATACCGGCAACTCCCTTTTGGTCCCTTTGCTATCTAGAGACAAGTTTTTCAAATAGCAGACCCCAGATTTTGTACAAATTGCATGCAGTGCAAACACTGATTGCTGTCGATAATGGCGTAAGATACCAAACATTTGCACGGAAAGCTCTCGACAACAAAGGGACTTCAACATGGCAATTTTGAAAATCCCGTATCACAGATTGAGAAGAAAAAATTGTCGAAAGTTTGCGTAAGGTTGAATTCACTAATTTTGCTTGAAATAAAAAAAATCCATGTGGTATTTTCCGAATAATCCCACCAAATATTGCCTTGTATTGTGCAGTGTTATTGCTTTGCCACTTCGTTTTGTATATCACCAACATAAATTATCTTCGCGTTCTGTACCTCTACGCTGATCGACGTGACCATTTCCGTTCACGAGATCGATCAGATTGTCGACCGCAGCCGCAAAGCCCGCGGCGCCATTGCGATGATGAGGTGAGATAGGGCGACGGCCATACGCTGTTTGTTGGCCGCTTTTAGTTGGACTTTCGAGCAACGTTTGACTCTGTAATAACTCACGGTTATCTTTACTACTTAATGTGAGCTACTCTCTTCGGGGAAGTTTCGGATTCAAAACTATTTTACTAGGCAAGCACAAGCTGCACGACAAAACTTGCGCAACAACGACGAGATGCTGAATGAGGCTTCAATGCTGTCATAGTTTAGCGTCGCGATCGTAATATAATGAGGATAACGCGGTCGATATGCCTAGCTAATACCTATCGCCAAACTAGCTAATCGTTGTTAGCTTGTCAACAACTTCTGCTTTTCATCTTTGAAATTTTCAGCATCTCGTCGCACATAACAAAGTTAAAACACGTCGTTCACGAACAAAAGGGCACAAGCACGCGTACCTGCTGCAGACGCCTACTATCGACTGCTGCAGGCTCCGAAAGGGGTCTTGCAGACAGACTAGCAGCAACATTCTCGACAGCAGCAAGCGGCTCTTGTGCACCCTTCGGCGGCGGAAGCGCCAGCTCCGCTTGAACTCGCGATGGCGAGACGAGCTCAGGAGCAGCTCGTACTGACGGTAGGAGCTCCGTTCGTGCATCGACCATCTCTACATTCTACAAATGCGCGGCGTTCTCTCCGACCATGCTAACATCCACGACTAATATCCAAACTAGCTCCCTCGACTAGGCGTAACGTGCAAAACAATGGTAGCGAGAGACGGAGAGAAGGAGCATCGATGACGTCATGCGGACAGGCAGGCGTGCAGGACAACAGTTTGGGCGGAAAAGAAAAGAGGACAGCAAGAAAGAGCAGGCTGGATTGGAAGAGAAAAAAGTTACCTCTTCAGCGATGGCATCAAAGCCGTGATGTCGCATCAACGACGCCTACAAGACCACTACTGCCTTTACGTAAAAAGGGCCTTGAGAAAAACGTGCACGTTTATCAGACTCAAGAAAAAACGCAGAAAAAGGACAGAATAGATGAGAAAGGGGAAAGGGATATCAGCTGAAGTTGAGAGAAAAGAGACAGTGCGTATTCTCAACGAAAATCGGTCCCTACCTTACGCAGCTAATAGGTTACCTGTGAACCGTTCATCTCATGCTCTGGCCGACCTTTGCCACGAAGGAACGAAAACGTTCGTTGGATGGGGCCGTTCTTTATCTCCGTGCTAGAATGGAAAGGTATGCTATGTCATCGTATTGTACGCCGCGGTATGGCATGGTACAGTTGACAGAATTGGGGTAACTTGGGGTCGGTCGGGTAAGCCAGAAGGCCACTCGGGGTAGACGTTGGAGAGTCCTGAAATACGGTATGTATTTGATGTTTGTGAACGCGCACCTCAACCTGCTCGCAACGCGCTCCAACGGCGACGGCATGCGTTCCTGATGTGAGGGCGACTGCTCCTCCGCACCGATCTTGTCCAAACTTTCCGAGCTCTTCGCCTTGTCCTTCATCGCATCGACAAGCCGACCGAAGAGAGTCGCTGGCCTCTGCAAGCAGGGTACGAAAAACGAACGTCATCTACTGAGCCGAGTGCCGCCAGCGAAGCGTTTGGCACGCTTGTCTAGCTCTACTAGCTATATGTTCTAAGGTCGGAGCCGTGTCGTTCGGAAAAGGAAAAATGCAACAGGCTAGATCTTGCCATGCAGGGGCAATAGGAAGGACTCGTACAGCCTGTGTCCCCACTAGAAATGGCCATGTTACAGTAATCCCAGCTTGAAGCATCGTTTGAGATTAGCGTCGAAGCGCACTTCCGGAAAGCTAACCACTGCAAACTCGTTCGAAAAACGGAAAGCGTTCGAAACTCGACATGCAGGCAAGAACAAACCGAGGAGGTCGTGCAGGAAAGATAACGAATATCGTCGTCGAGCAAAAGATCAGGCACAAGCTTACTTACGGGTGAGACGACAGAGAGTCGATCTCGCGAGTCCGAAACAGACAGCAACGACGACAAATTCTGCAAGAGTGAAGAGAAACGAAAGAAGAGCAATCCAACAAAAAGACAGAAGAAAAAGTGATAGCACAGTCGATCGCATTACAGAGAAAAGTTGGCCGATGAAGCAGAAATACCCTCGGCTTGCGTCAACTCAATCAAGCGGTGAGAGATGCACGAACGAGTGTGTACAAAGTAATCATTTTTCACGCGTGAAAATCTTCGATTTTTAATGAAATTTGAGATTGCGCCAACAGAAGGGTGCAGAGAAATGAGGAAGTGCTGAGGGACACAGTGAATCCAATAGTGTTTCAAGATTTTCAAACAAATTAAAAAACTGTTACTCGACCACTTTTCGACCACGCTGTTTCGATGTTCAAAATAACGTTTCAGAGCTGTCACGAAAGCTGTCCTGGGCCATTCTAGTCTCAGGGCCAAATCTGGGTTATACCTAATACTAGTTATACCTTTATCTCAAAAAATCTCACATCTAAAATCATTTCCCTTTCTAAAATTTATAGCTTGTTTAATTAAAATCTGAAGCTAAATATAAGGTTAATTTAAATTTACATAATCTTAAAATTTATAATTTATAATAATACAATAAAATTTATTAATAAAATATATGATAATAAAATAATTTATATAATCTTAAAATTGCTACTTTTCCGATTTGCCCGACTGCTTCCCGAAAGACGAAAAATTGTAGCTAGCTATAGCTGCTGCTGCGTCGTAACGAACGACCATGCCACTGTGGGTTTAGGGCAACACCAAAGCATGGCAGTGATTTCTCGCGCCCAACCACTTTTACAATACAACAGCTGCAGACACATGTAAGGTACGTTGCAAAGCAAATAGTGAAAGCAAAGCCAAAAGATCGTCATTCTCAGAGAAAAAAAAGAGAAAAGATGGAATTTTCCCGGCTTCGACAAACACTATAAGTATTTCTCCCTCACATCCCCGCCCGATTCACGAATGAAACCTGGCTTTTTAGACACTCGTGGTCTGCGTTTCGTCTACACAGCCGTCGGGAGCGGACTGAAACCGAGGGTGCAGAGCATTCACGACGCACGCAAGATTAATCTAAACACGTCACCAAAAAGAAAATCTAAGACTAAAACACGACAACAAACTACCATCGTAAAAGCCGAATATTCAAGTGAAAAAGTGGCAAAAGCGAAAGTTGCAGAAAAATATCGATCGAAAAGAGTTTCGATTTAGAACGAGAGACAGAGACAGTGGACAGTGTGCTGAACAGAAGACGAAAATAATAAAAAAAATAAAACTATCACCCACGATATGCATAACAGCACACAAAACCGTTTACCTGCTCTCCGGGCGTCTGAAAGAGACAGAACAAACGCAATGAAGCGACATATAGACGGTTTGAACCGCAACGACGCGACGAAACATGGAGCAACATAGGACAATTGCACTGGAAGCGCCCGTGAAGTGGGCTGAAGTTGACCACAAAAACAAAAAATTCTATGTTATCAAAAATCCTTCCAAAAAAAATTTAAATTTTTTATTTTAAATTTTAAAAATTTAATTTTAATTTTTAATCTTTTTTATTTTTTCTTTAAATTTTAAAAATGAAAAAATGTAGCTAAAAATAAAAAAGCTTAATTTGAGATATTCAAGAAGCTAACGACAATTTTAGAAAATGTTCACAAAAACGTTGATTATTAAAATTGGAAAAATTGACACTTGACGAGCACGCACTTCACGGACGCAGCGGAGGACTTGCAGTAGATACACAGTGGGTGCTGCCAAATGAAACAAAGAGCACCTGTGCACATTCGCACGTTTAACGATCATCCACACTCGCTTACACCCATCGCCGCAAGCGCAATTTGCCAAGTACGAATATCGACTCAATTGACGGGGTTGCATTTCACAACATCGCGAACACGAACGAGGCAACAAGAAAAAAATTTTCGAGGCAACCTACCTCCTTGGATTTGCCCGTCTTTTTCGCACGGTACGTTTCAAGCATGAGCAAACCGCCGTAGATTTTACCGACCGTAATGCGCTTGAAACAAAGCTCTTAAATAAAGAGAATAGTGAATTTTAGACCAAAAAACGACGTGCATTTTTGAGCATCATCTCGCTGGATGTTAGCTAAAATATCCATACGATCATTTGGCGGAACAGCGAGATCAATCAGATTCTTCTTGGCGTGCAGTGGCCAAAGTTTCTTCAACGTCTGTCGGAGTTCCTCGTCGGCAGCATCCATTTCGTCAACTGCACATCAGCAAGTTCGGTAATACAATGCGCATCCCTTTCACTTCAAGAGGCCGTCCATTTATGACGTCACGGATTAGGGGAAGGGGTCGGGCCAACATGACGTTATGTGCAAAAGATAGGCTTTGTTTACGTGTTATAACATATGCCGGAGGGGAAGAGGGTGGGGAAGGGGGTAAAAAAATGCACTTTTCCGTGACGTCATAAATGGACGGCCCCAACCGCTTCCTCATACCCGCTCTCATTTTGATATTTAGCGACTCTCGAATCAACGCGAAGAGGGTGGTTGTAAAATGCACCTTCCCTTCGTCGTCAACGGGCATGTTCATTCGGATCAAATGCTGAAGGGAAGTCACGTGATAAAGAACCGTTCAGTGTGGGCGAGATCACTCAGCCACCTTATAAGCAAGTCTGTATGGGCACTTCCGTCCAAAACCGACCGGAGGTGGAATATTTCGCAACATCTCGTACATCTCCGTGTAGTGAATACGACCCGTCGCGCCTGGGTCGTATTCGGCCCAAACGCGAGCAAACTCGTCGAGATGGTGAGGACCGAGAATACTCGAATCGCGAGTGAGATAGTCGAAGTTATCCATAATAACGGCGACGAACAAGTTTAGCATCTGTAATTAACCATGAATTAAGGGCGAAAGAGGGCTCACGAAAGTGTGAATCGAATCAGAATCAACCATTTAAAAAATCGAGTCCATTCTTTTCGATTCGATTCAGTTGCATCTTTTTGCACTTTTACCGGCATTACTGGAAACTGGAGGTTCTGGCAGGCATTGCCGGAAAATGCATTTAGACATAAAAAAAATTAGCTTTCAATCGATTATCCTTTAGCTGTGAGTATAAGCTTAAGTGTGCTGGATAAACATCCGCTATCGACTCTATGTATTAAGCTG
>JAQGBB010001155.1:0-14532 GCA_034691745.1 Prismatolaimus dolichurus
TTTGCACATGTCAAAGCACCAGTTTGATTGTGAAAAATAAAAATTCATGAGGTGTATGTGTGCGACAACTGTACCAATGAATGGTTTTGCCTTGCAAAAGAGGCAGAGAAGGCGACAAATCGTTACCGCAATATCATCGGACGCATTATCCATGATGCGAAATGAGTGCGTAAGTAACGACCGCTTGCTTATCATAACTAACCGATTGTGACCCGCTTTAACTTGCGTTTTCCCTCAAACCTGCGTGCATTGAAAACAAAATTTTAAGAATTTTCATCCATTCTAGCCAGAGCGAGGTCAACTTTTGTATGCTTTTCGGCCGTTACTTACGCACAATTTGGGCGTGTTAAAAAAGCGGGCTGCAAAACGACGCGCAAGTAAAACTGCGGAAAAGCTAGCAGCCCTAGTCAAAGAGCGTGCAATGGGCTTTCAGACGCTATCTAGCTTGTCACGAACAGTTGTTCCTAGCGCGAGCACGACGTCCGCAAAGTGAACGACTTTTTTCTCGATCGCGAGCATGAAATAATTATTCGACCAATCAGCGAGCGCCACGCGCGTGCATCACTCACGTGACTAATGCCATATTCGTTTTCGTGCGCGTCAACATGTCTGTTATCACGTAGGATGAAAGGCGGGCGCTGAAAACCGGTTTTAATTTTTCGACCTTAGCGTTACAGTTAGATGGATCCAACCGTACAATACGTACAAAATTCGATAATTGTAAAGAAATACGAACAAATAAAAAACACCAAACTTCACAACGCACACGACGAAAAATAGATCACGCGCACATCCGTTTCGCCGTAGGGTAAAGCGTTGACGACGTGCAACGACTATTCTGCGAAGTGTTTGACCGACTGCCACGAGAACACTGCGAGAAAGCCCTTCGACGATTGAGAAAATTTAAAAAGTGTTCCGGAAACGCGACGGGCACATGCGAGAGGGCAGAATCGATCCGATTGTCGTCGAGTTCGACGATAACGAGGACGATGAGAACTGGCATCTTTTCTAAAAACTTTATTTAGGGCGATGCCAGCCGCCCGGCCAGTTAGCATCCTCTTTTGTTGTTGTTGCAGTATGCAAAAAACCGGTATTATGCATAAGCATTGTAACATACAGTAAGTGAAAAAATGTGTAATAAATTATAATTAAAATTATTGCATTTATTGGAATGTAATAATTATAATAATTGTTCAATAATTATTGTAATAATTAAAAATATAAGTGACTGTGAAATTGTGTGGCGTGTGCTGGAAATTTACCCTAGACACTGTTGTGCTACTTGTTCACTAGATGTCGCCAGAGTAGAAAACTATGCACCTCCTGTTTAACTCAATAATACCGGCCGCGTCGTTTTGAAAATCACGATTTTGAATTCGAAGGTTAATTCTGTTATTTGTTATATAGAATAGCGAAGAGAGAGTTGAGGTAGATGATGTAGCACAACTGAATTTGTTTTTGAAGGGTGCACAGCAACGAAGTCATGTAAACTGTTCTTAGGGCATCGAGGAGGAAAACATGGCCTTCGCTTTCTTTGAGGAGTCGATACATGACCGGTTTAAGCGTGTTCTGGTTTAGAAGTGTCACATTTCACACCGCATCGCAGGAATATGACACAGAATTTTCTTCTGCAGTGCAGCGATTAATTCCATTTCAGACAGTGTGTACACATAGCTTCAGTTCAAAATTGACACAACGCGTACACACTTATGGTGTTCCCTCTAAAGTGACTGCTAAAGCTCGGATTGGTATTCTCTTTACATAGCACATTCCCGTTGCTGCCCGACCAACGACAGTTGAGGCAAGCTTTCTGCTGTCGGCTGAAGGTGTCTGTCCGCACAATTCTAGCGCTCACTCCAAGAGCAAACCATACCGCCTCGATAACTTGCAACAATTGCGGCCAATGAATTAGAGTTGCCCTGGGAAGCGTTGCGCGATGGGCGAAAAGACTACTCTCATGGGTCCATCTCGATATTCAATAATTTTGTTGAGGCAGGCAAACACTTTTCAACTTCTAGTTCTGACCCTGCAGCTGCTCCAAACTTTTTTGCTTTCTCCAATGGCGTCATCGAAACCTTTCTGGCTACGTTGGACCACGTTCGAGACGTACACGCACGGTGTATGTTTCCTGAAGCGTCAAGAGAACAAACGACGAATCGTGTGGTTTTCGGGCGTCACCCTACTAGCTGCCGTCGTCTTCGCCTACCTCGTCTACATAACAGTATCCACTTACGAACTTTTCGCTATTGCCACTTGCGCCTCATACGAACATGTACGGTAAACATCATATTGCTACATGTAAGGTGGCGGGCGATTTTGGGTGCGTGAAGCTCTCGCGCTATGAAAGCCACAGCAGAGATCCATGGCTTTCAATCTTTCGCTCAAGTTGAATCCAGCCATATGTCGTCTTGCTTCAGGCCCCTTCTCTAGCTCTCACTGCAGCTCGGAACGTTGTCTGACATGTCGACAGGGCAAAACCTACAATTTTGAAGCCCATATTTGGGCATTTCTCCGAGCTGCCGTACAGCAAAACTCACTTGAGCAAAGTTTTGGAACAATTTGTTAAAAGTTTGTCAGCAGATTGTGCGCTCTACATCTACTCTTGTGAGCGCTATATCACGTTTTCTAGCTGGTGAAAAGTGTGCCATGTTGGTAATAGAATTTTTTTTGTCCACTTTGAAGGCACACCGCGAAACCACGAAGCGGTATTGCCGAAAGCGATTCCTAAAAACGCACGCGCTTCTAGATCTAAACCAAGTTATCGCGCGCTAAAAATGGTTGAGCCAAAGTGGAAAAAAATTAGCTTGGAACAAAGGCTGCGCTTTTTCAGCTCAAATTTTCGAAAATCTCTGAAGTAAGCAGATCTCTTGCGTGTGCTACATGCGGCTCCCAGGTATGGCCAAGATAAGATTCGACGCAGAAAACATGGGCTATCGAACCCGTTGAAACATTTGAGTCCAAATTGCGCGCGCGAAAGGATATACACAATTTTCGTTTTTTGTCAAATGTACGAATTACGCGATTTTAACCGTTCGTGTAACCCAAACTTTCGCAGCGTAATGGAAAATAAAAGCAAAAACTTACTACTTACAGCGATGGGCAACCTTTTTTTGTCCCAAGAACCGTTTGCTAAAACGTAGACATAGGAAAATAACCAAACGGGCACCATTTTTGATGGACGATTCTTGGCCACCACGGGCGAAAAATGGTCCGCGGGCGGTGTTTGAAGCTTGAAGGATGTAAGGATGTGTTTGGAGGATTTGTGACCGAAACTAATTCGACACAATCTGTGTAACAAGCAAAGTTTGTAGCATTTACCGAGAATCCTTTTTTAGTTTGAGTACGGCTCGAAAGCGACTGCAATCGACTTTCCGGCCATCACGCTGTGCAGCAACAACTTTCTCATGTCCGACATCATCGGCTATGGGAGCCTCTACGTCCTGCCGGCCTACTGCATGCAGTTCAACAAGGGTGAGAACAACCTCGCGCCCGCGGAGGCCACCGACGCAGTCGCCATTTGCAAATCCACCCTGCCGACGATGCGGAATGACCTCAAGCTGATGCGCGGCGCACCACTGTTCTTCACCGAGTTTGGAATGCCCTACGCAATGAAGGTCGCAGGTCAGAACAGCGAGAACTCAGTTCTCGCCTGCCGGTGGCAGCAAAAATCGATCAACTGCTCCGATCTCTTTCTTAACCGAATGACCGACCAGGGTGGCTGTTTCACGTTCTATCCGTCGGCCAGCTACATCGACTCGTTCGTTCTCATGAACGACACCTTCAACCTAACCTACTTCGACGAGAGCGCCGAGTGTGTGCACGATCATCTCGATCCGAATAAGACTACAACACCGGCGTGCGCAACTTACCTCGCTTTGCTAGCGAATCTGAAGAGAACGCAAGCGTACGGTACCAGCGCGGCGCAAGTCTCTCACTACAATCTTAGCACGTCGAGTGCGGGTGCACGCAGCGGCGTGCAGCTCTTTCTCGACGCACAACAGGCACAGTATTGCACCGGAAACGCGCAGCAGAGCGTCGGCTTTTCGGCCATTGTTCACCAACGCGACGTCGCGCCCATCATGTACATGTCGCCCGCCGTCGAGCTCGCAGCCGGCTTCGCGATCGACGTGGCGATCAGTATTCAAACTATCGATCGGACGGCGACGGCGCAGCTAGGCAACTGTGTGCGCTCGATGCCGCTTGAGTGGTACCCGAATCTGGCGACGTATAGCTACGAGGCGTGCATCACGCAGTGTTTGTCTGCCGTCTTTTACAACGCGTGCGCGTGCGTTCCCTACTTTGGCCCACCGGCACAGCTGGTCAATCTGTACAATCTGACACAGACGGCGACGGCGAATTGGCCCTGTTACTTCATGAACGAGTGCTACATTGATATTGTCAACGGGCAGAACTTTAGTGCCTATGGCCTCGAGGCGTACGGGACGTACTGGGGTCTCACGAAGATGTGCGACTGCCCGAAGCAGTGCACGGAGACCAAGTACGCCGTGAAGACGACGTTCACACCGCTGAGTTCCCCGTCTGCTTACCAGGACATGATCGACACCCGCAGCAGTGGCATCGGCATCACAGAGTTCCGAAAATCTTATTTGCTCGCAAACTTCTACTACAAGCAGCTCGATGTCATGCACATTGTCGAGAGTCAGGCGATGTTGGGCATCGACGTTCTCAACGGCATCGGCGGCGCCTTTGGCGGATGCCTTGGCGGGTCACTGATCGCCGCCGTTGAGATGCTCGTTGTATTACCTCTGTTCTTGATTGTTGCGTGTTTTAGGAGATGGCGTTACGCGACGCAAGTAGCGCCTGCTCGTCCATTCTAGAACATTTAGACCAGTGCATGACTGTATGTGTGAAATCGAAATTTAGCTGATGACGACAGATGTTCGCGGCTGTTAGAGGGTGTGGCGTTCGAGAAGATTTCGAAAAATTGCCTGCATTTTTTCTTCACAGCAGCATGTCACTTTGCCCTTACAGACTACTTCAAACCATCGGTAAGCCGCAGTTTTTTACATGAAAAACCGGTTTCAAACCCTTTTCCTGCCCTCCATCATCAATTCCCATTATCCATATTCGAAACTTTTCGTCCATTTGACTCAGGCTACCAATCGCAAAAAGTGCATCTCGTTCGGTTGCGATAACCTGTATATAGACGAACGGACGGTAACACAACGGTCATCGCGTAAGGCTCCACTTAAGCGTAAGTGGGCCTGATAACCAGTTTTCTCGTTACTGTCTCAACCTAGAATGAACTCCAAAAGATCCAAATGACGGCCAAAGTGTGACGTCACACTAGAAATTGAAGGCCATGCCGACGCAGCGGCTAGATTGTGTGTTTTAGTGCTATAGCCGAACTCGCTCTGCATCTGTCACCTGTTCATTTCATCAGAGTTATGGCGTTATGTTGAGATGAGCCTGTGCAAACTCAAACGTCAAAGTGCAGTTCTCGAAATGCAGTATGTATAGAGCACAACATCCTTCTTTGCCTAGTATGCAGTTTCTCGTCACAGAGTCATGCTTTCGCGTACGTCGGATTTCTAGCGCTAGCAGCTAGCGCTGTAGCTGGAGGTCATATTCGCCTATCAACGAAACAAGTTGCGGATATTGAGGTAAATATCGGCACGGGAAGATTGATACTTCAGCGAAATGTTCCGTTTTGGCGCTTAATAGGCACGATACGACACTGAAGTCACATTTGAGAGAAAGCAGGAAGCGAAGAGATCTCGCGATGGGCTAAAGCGAATTTTCGCGATGATGCTTCTTCCGCACAGCAAGCACACAAAGCGAGATTTGCTCCGCACTGAAGCGGACGCCGAGGAGACGCTTCAGCTCATTGAGGAAACAAAACGTGCGGTTCACAAGAGTATGGGACTGAGCAACGTAAGTACTCGTCGTCGTTCCGGTGAGCTGTGATATTCTATTGCAAACATTGGGTTCTTCTTTAGAAAATAGAGCCGCACGACGACGGGCTTTGGCAGGGTGATATCCTGCTGACCAGAGAGAAAGCTGAGAACTACACTCTCCAGTACGGTAGTAAACTTCCGGCAACGCAGTGTGACGTCACCAGACATTGCCGTTCCCCATTGGTGTTCTGCGATGGCCGTCGCCCATAACGTGGTTCGCAGATCCTACAGTTAATAAGTTTATATTTGCTACGCCTTTGTCTTTTTCGATTCTCTTACGCATATGCGGGAAATTTTTTCTGACCACTAGTTTTGTAGATTTGGGGCCAGTTACGCTTATTCAAATGGCGCTCAATCAAACAAGTCGGATGTACCGATCCGGGGTCTCACTTACACGTTTGCAAACAGAATCCCCTCAAATAAAAACTATTTTCAACATATTTGGAAATTATAAATTTTCTGTGCCGCCAGCACATTTTTCAGAAATCTCAGTTTTTTTTTTGCCGTTTTTTGAATTTTTATATTTTTCGTTATATGTTCCTTAATATTTTCAAATTTTTCTTAATTTGTCCATTTTTTAACAATTTTTTAAAATTTTTCATCCTTTTAACGGCATGATGCTTTTTCTGCTTTTCAAATTTTTACATTTTCCCGGTTTTATTAATTTAACTGCTTTTTCAGAATTTTCAATTTTTAATCACGAGAGGATGCTCTTTTGAACTTTTTGTATCGGCGGAACGCCTTTTCAAGTTTTTTTTTAATTTTTACATTTATTTCGATTGTTTCGACTTTTCCAACTTTTTACGAGGTCGCTCGATTTTTTACAAGGGCAAGATGCCTTTTGTAACATTTTTGTAACGGTGGGATTCCTTTTCAATTTTCGTACTGCGGGAAAATGCCTTTTGAAAAATTTTTGTAACGGCGGGATGCCTTTTTCAGCTTTTCGAATTTTATTATTTTCTCCGATTTTTCCGAATTTTTTAGATTTTTTGTAACGACAGGATGCTTTTTGTATCATGTTCAGAAAAATGTTTTGGAACACTCTCGAACACTTTGAAGCACTCAGTATTCCACCAGCCGGTCACACATTTGTTGTAACAGGAGGTTGTCCGAAGGGGGGATAGCGTTGTACCAACCATTACGTGTGGTCTTGCTTACGCGCTCCAGCTATGAGGCAATAACTACTTGCTGCTGCGTAGTGTTGCGAAATTTCACGTGCGAAAACACCTTCAAACCGGTTCTGTGCCCCGCAATAAGTCACCCCCAGCGTTCATCTTCGAATCAGTCCCTACTTTTGAGCTAAAGTGTGTAATCCAAAAAACGCGTCTGGATGGGTTGCCTCTACCACGAGATAATCTCGTCACAAACTTACATTTTGCCCAACCCTAGCGTGAAACACCGACACCTCAGGTTATTGAGGTGCTCCTGCCGCAGACTGTCAGGGTTCATCCATATATTGACGTCGGCTAACAATTCATAATTTTTGACTCTCCCGTGAGTCGCTTCGCCACATAAGTATACGCTATCTTTTACGCATAGCGTCACCTTAGGTAACGTCCTTTATGGATGAGCCATTCTTGCACACGCACCACGCAGCGGAAAATTTTTACAAAAATGAATCATCGCGCTTTGCATAAATCTTTACATGGGGAACCAATTTCGCCAGGTTCTCCTGTTCCCAATAGTGAGCCCCCAATGCCCATCTTCGAAATCCTGCGAGCTATGGACCTAGTGTATCCAACGCAAAAACCCGATCATTATCGGTTGATTCTGGCTCACGATGGACGCATGATAGTCGATTTTACCATGAGGAACAAAATTTAAGACGTTCCCCTGCCCCAAATATTGCAACCCCAGGGTCCATCTTCGAACTCATGGTTACTATTGACCAAAGGTATCTAAAAGAAAAAACCATGTTTCAATCAGTTGCTTCTACCTCAAGATAATTTGTTTACAGACATTCACTCATTCACACGGACAAAGGCCATCGCAATAGTCTCCACTTACGTGTAAGTGGGACTAATAACCGCACAACTTCCGTGCATCGTCTTCAACCAGGCCACTTCGCAGCCAACCACCGGTAACTATCTCCAGTTCACGTGCGTCAGCGATGCGGGCACTGTGGGGGCGACGCATACATTGGGATGCAAACTGGAACGAGCGTCATTAACATCAACGTAACCCGTGCACACTGTGTAAGTTCGTTGTGGACCAGAACAGTTCAGCGCTGTGAAGCTGTGATCTATCCAGTATCATTTCAGACAAGTTGGACAAGTGACGTTTCGCCTGCAAACCCGCTGGAACTGCGGCTCCACGACGAGCATAGCGATGTCGATTAGCGTTCAGCAGTGCTCAAGCAATGTTCCAGGTTTTTCACAGTTTGTGTTCTTCCATTTTGGAGCGCGCTTTCTCAAGCGCAGCTCATTGTAGTGTGCACCGATGCAAACGCCATGTGTGGCTGGTGGGCGCAACAGGGCTAGTGCAGTCAGGACGCGACGGCAAAGCAGTGCGCAAAGTCGTGCGGGACCTTCGTGTGTGCCACCTACTACGACATCAGCAATCGTGGCTAGGAAATGCGTTGGGAAACTGTTTACTTTTAATGGTGTTTCTAGTTGCAGAGGGGTGGCGGATGAAAGGCAAGTTGCATTATTGTTGTCGCGAAAATTTCAAGCCGTGAAAGTCACATACGCGAATTGTCGAAAGAGCGCTGAAAGCAGCCCTTTTGAGAAGAAATTCTGACACTCATGCACCTAATTACACCATCATAAAAATATAAATATTTTTTAGCTTATTCGACGCAGTTTGACACGCTGATTTCAAAGAAATTTATAGCTAACGCCCCCGAGCGAGTTTTAGACTACTTATGACAGTTCGATTTTGTGTTAAAAAAAGGGGTTTTTATACGCAAAACCTAGTTGCAGCTCACCACAAGCCTTGCTATGAACAGCGCAAAGATTTGCTAGCAAGTAATAACGTAAACCTAAAGTTAGAAAACGATTTCCACTGCACGTGCTATGAAGAGCAGAGACAAAATGCGCGGGAACCAAAAGTGTGTTTCCTGCATGATCTAAACCACACAGAAAACCCGGAACCAGGAAGACCTCTTTGTGAGACCCTTTCAAAAGAAACTAAAGCATATCTTCCGACTCGGGAATCGAACCATCGACCTTTGGCTTCGCAGGTAAGCGTCCAGATATTTAGCCACCGGCTCAGACTTTTTTGTCATAATACCTGGACTTATCCAGAAAAAGACACATGTTCTACGTTAGTGCTGTTCTATCGTCTAGCCATGTCGTACGTGAAGTGGATGCACAGCTATGCGGCTCCATGGCATGAGCCTGATTCGAACGAGCTTCGAGTCGACTATTCGGTCGTGAACGCTACGCGTGCATTGGCAGCAGCGGGGTTAGACATCGCGAAAACTAATACTACCTGTGATCCCAGCTTTTCGGTGTTCGCTTCAGCACAGTCGATCGTTACCCGCGCTTGCGATCGTATGGTAAAAAAATGAAATAAATAAAAGTAGAGAATAAATTAAAATTAAAAAAATGTATCATAGCATAAAATAAATAGAATAGTAAACGATATATAAAAATAAAAAAAATGAAAATTAACAAATTATATCAGGAAATAAATGCCAAAATAAAAATTGCATTATATTCCTAGCATTTTCATCAAAATAAACAAAATGTATAAAAAATAATATAGCTAGCAAGTTAAAACATAAATCAAGAAGTAAACAAAAATTAATTAGCAAAAAATGAGGAGTATAACTCAAGAAAACAAACAAATAAAAAACATTATAAAACTGGACCATATCTAGTAAAACAATTTAAAATTTCACACACCTTGAAAAGTGAAATCACAAACGCGCTCATTCGCGGAATGTGTACGCCGGTGCCCTCCTGGTGAGGAAATCATTCACGCCCAACAATGGCGTTCTGTGGCCACTCAGCCGCCGGCGCTGTGCCACAGAGTCTAAAATACGAGAGGAAGGACGGATAGAGAAAGGGACGGAGAGAGTAGGGAAAGAGAGAGGAGACAGAGAGAAGAGTAAAGGAGAAAGGAGGGAGCGAAGAAACGAGGGAAGGAGAGAGGAGGGAACGGAGACAGGAGGGAAAGAAAGAGGAGGAGACAGAGAGAGGAGGGAAGGAGAGAGGAGGAAAGGAGAGAGGAGGAAAGGAGAGAGAAGGGAACGGAGAGAGGAGGGAAGGAGAGAGGAGAGGACGGAGAGACGAGGGAAGGAGAGAGGAGGGGACGGAGAGAGGAGGGAAAGAGAGAGAAGGGGACAGAGAGAGGAGGGATGGATGGATAGAAAAGGGAAAGACTGAGAGAGGATGGGACGAGCAGAAAAGGCACGGATAGAAAAGGGAAGAAGAGAGGAAAGGACCGGCAGCATAGGACGGATAGAGGAGGGAAGGAGAGAGGAGGGGACGGAGAGAGGAAGGATGGATAGGGGAGGAGCGGATAGAAGAGCGGACGGGACGGGTGGAAGAGGCACGGAGAGAGGAGGGAAGGAGAAAGCAGCTGGGTAAGTAATGGAGGCGAACAGCGGAGACCTGTACCGTTTAACGGGCATACCTAGTTTTTTCTACATGAGAATTCTGCTGAGCTGGTCGATCTCGCTTCCACCAGGAATGAGCGGTCTAGAAGGACAGAGAAGACTAATAACGACAAATCTAAATGCGAGAGCTCAGCTCACGTGTTCGAGTATAGCTCGGCGAGAATGCGTCCAATACTCCACACGTCGACTGCCAACGCGTACGAAGATTGGAGAAGGATCTCTGGGGCTCGATACCAGAGTGTAACGGCCTAATACTCGTGAATAAAACTGACAGATTTGGTGACAATAATAATAAAAACAAAACAATTAATTCAATACACAAAAGTTTTATTATGATCAAAATTAATATTATTAGACTATTATGATCAATAAAATAAAATACTAAGTTTTTTGTATGAACAATGTAATTATAATTTCAATTCAAATTTAATACAAAAGAAAAGATCGAAATCTGAGACATTAGAAAATAATAAAAATGCTCGAAAGTCGCTAACGCACTAAACTGCCAAAAACTACTTACCGTCGCTGTAAGCTTCGCTTGAAACGAATAGAGACGCGCAAAACTAAAGTCACTCAGCTTAACGACCAAATCTTCGGTAATGAGAATATTCTGCAGTTTGAGGTCACGACGAACGACGCTGTGCGAGTGAAGAAAGTCGATATCCGTATCCGAATCCAAATCCCGCTTCGAGTGTGCGAGGTAGACGGTGCCGTACGAATCCCGCCGATTTTTTGCGAATCAAGATAGTCGCTTGAGTATATTGAACAAAAAACACAATCAAGCTTTGATCGAGCAAGAAGCTACCATAGAAAATGGCCTTCTTGATCGTTTGCCCATGGAAACTCAATGCTATGACTACTCTAATTCGTTCGCCAAACTTTCTACTTCCTACTTGCTGACAAATAATTTGTGCTGTTTATAACAAGACTGGTGGTGAGCTGCAACTAGATTTTGTGAATAAAAACCCCTTTCTTTAGCACAAAATTGAACTGTCATAAATGGTCTTAAACTAGCTTGGGGGCGTTAGCTTTAAAATTCTTTGGATTCAGCCTGTCAAGCTGCGTCGAATAAACCAAAAAATTTTTATTTTTATGATGGTGTAATTAGGTGCATGAGTGCCGGTATTTGTTTACTACAGACAGAAAAAAACAAGTCGGGTAAAATTTTCGACTATAGCGATTGCGATCTTGGGATAAACAACAAATAAGTTGTTCAGGGAAATGTGATTCAAGTGCGTAACTCAAGGCCATAGTAGTCTCAACAAGACGCGCGTTTTGTTGAGACTACTATGACCTTAAGGCACACATAGCCTTGCGGAAACCAGGAACAAGTATTGACGCACAGTCAATGCGTTCGCATCGCCTTGAAGTTAGATTCAGTTTTCTCATGGTTTGCACTTTGGTTGTTGCACACAAAAATTCAAAAAAAATTCTACGTTTTAATGAATCGAAGTGTGTTTCGATTCGAGCTGATTTTCTTTCACTTTATCAAATTTACTATATTTGAGTTTTTCGGGACTTCCACAGAAGACGTCCGGTTTCGGACATAACGCTAATTTTAACACGAGAGGATAGAAAACTTGACGGACATGAGGTCAAAAACTTTTAAACTAAATTTTGCGCGGACGTGTTTTATGGAAAGCCTACTTTGCGCTCTCAGAGCTGACAACTGAGCTTACATCGTCAATTCGATGAATGGCTCACTGACATTTTGATTTATGACCTCGGCCGCCTTGCAACGCGGTTGAAGAAGATGCTTGACTTTCCTGCTACGTTTCGTCATGACGCGTAGCTTACAACTCGTACGTGTAAACAACGCATGCGGTCAACAGCATGTTGTGTTAAACTGCGTTCCGTATCGTTCCGTGGGTTGTGTGACGTTCGCCAATGCAAAACTACATAGCGGTTGCACAACGCTGTGCGCAATCGCTAAAAACTAACTGGACTCTATAAAACATTAGGCCACTCACCCGGGGAAGAATGATAGCCTCTGGGAGGGGGATAGAAAAAATAATAAAATTTATCTGAATTACTACCGTTTTTTTCTCGGATTTAAGCCGCAATGCGCTCTGCGCGTGCAACTGATGCATGTAGGTGTCGCCCTTGTGCAGTATCATTACGCGTAAATCGCGCCGTCTACATGGACTTATTTAAATCCGAGAAAAAACGGTACTACCTAGCTGTCATACTGGTAAGAAAAGCCTGAGCAGCACGGTTGCAGTTTCTACGGAGGTGGTGACGGCATGAGGTGACACTGGCTAAATTAAAATGTTCCGAATCAATCACTACGCAGTTTGGAAAATTTTCTTTTTGAAGTAGAAAGTGTTGAAACTCAAAAGCTTATCACTGTGATAAGTTGAAGATTGAATTTGTTTGAAAATATTTCAGTCGCAAATTAGTTAAAATTTTTGTGCAGGCGCGCACAACACAGTAGGCAATTGCGCTTGCTGCAAAATGAGTGGGTTTCACGAAAGCTTTTAGCCTGATTGCGTGCCCTTTCGACTTGCATCTCGCCTCGTCACCGCTAATTGTTGCCATGTTCTTAGACAATACACAATAAAACGTTGCTTTAATGGAAAACATTTGCGATCATTATAGGTATTCATTGGAACGCCCAGGCAAAAATGGCTTCGTCTAAATTTCCAGAAACCCTCAGCGTCGAGGATGTCTGCACGCGCGTTCTCACCTGGAACACCAGCTATAGCAAATGGGACGATGAGGAGAAACAGTGGTTCAAGAACGTCCTCAAAGCCACCCACCCCGACATCGCCTTCCTGCAGAACGTTCCGACGAACAAACCCGGCGAGATGCTCGAAGTCTTCGAGCCACTCTTCACCGATGGCGCAACGTGGAAAGGTGAAGGCGTCGCCGAGATGGAGAAAACGCACACCGGCATCTTCTTCAACACCCGCAAAGCGACGCTGGACAAAAGGAACGTGAAGATAGACGCTGATTGGCTGGCGCTCTTGAAGGAGCCACACACGGAGGAGTTCGTGAGTCGATGCGTCACGCATACGGTGGTCGTTGGTCCGGAAAATACGTCGCTGATCTTGATCTCGATCAGGTCGTACGATGGAGGAGCCCTCTCCGTTGAGGACAGTCAGCGTCTTGCGAGCAGTCTAGTGAAGCAAGCCGATCGGCTCTGCTTGATGCACAAACGGCCGGTTTTGATCGGGGGCGACTGGGGATGCACATTCACACTGATTGAGCCACCAGATAGGGATCGGGCGAAGATCTTGCGCATCACCGATTTCAGCGATCTTCCGTCCGGTGCTCAGCTCAACTGTGCGACCTATCCGGGCAAGAAAGACGGCTTTATCATTCTAGCGCCGAAGCGATCGGCGCTTCCGCTCGTGCAGAAGACGAAGCTGTACTACTACTTTCGTTACAACTCGCCGGATTCGCATATGCCCGTCGTGGTAAATCTCGATTTCTCGCGCACGGCAGTGAGCACGATGTTTGAGCCTACCAACAATCATACCGTAATCGCGTGCGATATGACGACGAAGATGCAGTCGGAGGTGGTCGCGTGCGTCGTGGAGGCAGAGGAAAGATTCGGAAGTAATTATCGGGTAAGCATATTGAGCATACTGTATCTCGCAGCTGCAAACAGCCGCAGCACTCGAAAATTTATTTCTGTTTATTATTTCTAGAAAGTCGCTGAGTTCGTGAAGAAAGAGTTTGATCGAAGGTACGAGCCCCTCTGGCATTGCGTTGTCGGCAAGCACTTCGGATCGTTCGTTTCGCACGAGACCAACTACTATACATTCTTCTCTTTGGGAGATCTAACCGTACTGCTGTTCAAAGCTGAGTAACATAAGCATTGCTTTAACCGTTTTTTAAGACGCCATATTTTTTCAGCAGATTTATGTAAGCTGCCGCTGTTGCTTGTTCAAAATAAATTTGCTTACAGCAGCATACTTGTTGCATCCTGCCTCAGTGGCGTCCTCAGGAGGGTTGCCAGGTTGCCCGGGCAACCCCCCGTCCAAGAAAAAAATGAAGAAAAACAAGAGAATACGAAGAAAAAAAGAAGAAAAATTAGTGCGTTTG
>JAQGBB010001156.1:0-14527 GCA_034691745.1 Prismatolaimus dolichurus
AAAACAACCCATGTATATTATGTCCATGGCGGCCGGCACATGTATCCGGTACAAAATCCGCGGTTATGCGCCGGTTCCTCTCCTTTTATGGTAGTGTTATGAGTTTTCGGGGTTCACAGTGTTGACAGTTGAGTTATGGACTGTGGTACTATTTCTTAAAGGCGTTGCGAATTGTGTTTGCGTTTCAGCATTTTGTCGCCGATTTACCTGATTCTCTATCACTAATCAAAATGGAGAATTACAAGCGAGGCGAAGTGAAAGAGCTTGACGAGAAGCTTCCTTTTTCTGACGACTTGAGTGCTGGAACAACGGTCATGCGAATTAAACCAGGCACGAAGTTGTTTAACATTACAGGCTACGCGGATAAGCAGTTTGCGGTACGAAGTGCGTTTGTTGGCTTTGTTCGAAATACCATGTGTCGCAACTGCAGTTATTTTCTTAGGTGGAAAACGTTCGCCGGATTATTTTTGCCGGTGTGGGGCAAGCGTGCCTTAAAACGGTCTCATGCGTTGAGGTCTTCAAGCGAAGCCATCATGTAAGTACTGCACATCACGTCGGGCATTCTTTCCAGCAGGAAGTGAAATTGATCAAGTCTTCTTTGTTACAGAATACGTTGCATCAGCTGACGAAGCTATCTCACGTGAGGTACTGTACGTATGCATGCATATTACGTCTTACTAATACGAGATCAGTTCTGGGTCGATCATGTCAGTTTTCTTTACATTTTTGTTCGTTGCAGGATAGAAGAGTACTGGAATCCGATCGACTCTAGTTTAGAAAGGTCGGTTCCCGAGAAGTGCTAACCTTCCTTATATGTGCTTGCGGTTTATGTCTTAGCCTTTTCGCATATCATATACGAAAGTTATGCGTTCGCACGTTTCGTATTTACATACGTACTGTACGTTTAATTGCTGCGGCGAGTGACAGTGGTCGCATTGCAGGCTGAAAGTGAATCGCGATATTCCGGCCATCTACGTGCTGCTCTCGAAGGATCCATTGGACACGAGCGAGCCAGGGTAGCCATACAAAGACCTGTAAAGTGGAACTGGACGACGAGTCGGCTGACACTTGTTTTAGCTATCAGCCGCCAGATGGTTCCTTTCAGTGGGATGCGCCGTCTCTTGCCACCGATGGCATGAGTGGCGAAAAGCAACGAACGACGGATGGTGGAGGCGCCAGAAAGCAGCAGAAAAGTCGGCAAAGAAGACCGAATAACGGCGAGCCAAATCGATGGAAGCGGCCGGAAAAGCGAACGCCGAGAGGAGGCGCCGGTACTTCGCATGCAGACGCTGCTGGACCGTCTGTCAGATAATGTCTTGTTCTGAATGTGCAGTATATTGTTGTACTTCCTTGTATACGTTAATTCATCTCCACTGTTGTCTTCTTTGTCCATACTTTGTGTCCTTATTTGCTCATGTGGATTAAATTGTGTGAGTGGCAAGTGCCTCTTAACGATCTCCTTTCGATAATTCGACGCGTTTCAACGAGCTTAGACTGTATGACCCATTGCCAATCGGGTAGTGTGAACCCTGAATCCAAGCGTGGGTTAATAGGAAAACTACGATATTCACAAGGCAATCACTTGTGAGATTCTCAGCAAAAACGTCTCGTGAGACTACATTTTAATGTATAACGTTGCTCATTTTTTGTAAGAGATACATACACGTCTTTTAACCTTGTTGAGTGTCAACAAAGTTTTTCCGAGGTATCGGCGATTGACAGCGTTCCTTTTTGCCCGACAAAAACGACGTGAGCAAACTGGTCGTGCAGTTGGAATTTTTTCTTCGCGGTTGAGTCGGCGTCGTTTGTAAACAGAACAACTTATACAGTTCGAGACCGATTTCAACCGTCGACTTTCTCCGCAGACACCGTCTGCAAAGCTAGGACGGTATGCTGCGTCGATCGAGTGGTTCCAGCTATGTAGTTACGTATATGTCGACTGGTGGTCACGCTTCTGAGTCGACGGAAACAGCTGTTAAATGCATTTGGCTTTCAGAATTTCGACGGCCAACAATATTTGTATAGTTTGATTCGTGTCCACTTTCATTGTTGATGTGGACTGAGTATAACATGCTGCAGCTTGTTCACGAGGTCGGAGACCTTCGATGTGTTCGTGATATTCTTGCCCAAGTGAATGCATGTGCAATAATTCTGTCACCGCCTGCATGTGATATAGGGGTGACCGTCGTTTGTGTTGTCCTTATTGCTGTTGCGTGCAAAAATGCGCACTGGTCAGTCGTATGTAATTTCTTACAAGGTTCTATCGTGTGTACAGAAATGGCGTGTCCGTCGACCGATTTAGAATTCGCGACATTGCAATCCGATTTCTGCGACCTTTTTCTCCTCCAGTTTAATGTTGTTTCGAAACGGACTTGCCGGTTGTGTTTACGATCAAATTTGACACTATTTTTCCTTTACTTGCCGCACGCCAATCTATCTTGATGCAGTGAACACGTACTCATTATGGTGGCCATTTATTTCTGGCTCGAAGCGCTTTCCTCGCTGCTAGCAGGTTGATTTTCAGAAATCTTCGACGTTAACGAGCTTCAACTAACGTGTATGATTGACAGCGATACAACGCATCAGGTGGCAGCTTGTGGCGTCCCTAGTGAGAGGCACACCATCGTTGCTAATGATTACGCGCTGTTATTACTGACGTCTTTGGGAACAGAGAGAACTATGCAAGCTCGTTCTCCACTCCTAGATTTCCTCAGTTTATTTCTCGGAGGCTCCGGTTTGTTATTTTTAGGCTAAAAAGCAGTTCTTGCGCTAATCCAAGCGGATTTATGCCTCACTCTCCGTAGTCCAACAAAATGCGTTTTTTCTCGAGCAAGGCTAAGCATTCCTATGAAATACCGTCTCAGCCACTAGGCAGTCGCACGTGTCTCGCTTTTTTGCACGAAACGTGGCAGATCTATCCCTCTATCCACATCAATCTTTCGGTAAATTGAGGCTTGCACTCCGTTTTGAAGGCGTGCACTGCGAATCTATCCTCGCAGAAATGGTGCTTGACTTTGTCGACCGCCTCGATTTGTTGCCGTTTTCGAATTATTTTTTGAACATCACTCTCAACAGTGGCCTCAATTTACCCACTTTCAACGATTTACTGTCAGCGCGCCATTTTGAATGCCCAACATCCGTGACGATATACAGTGTGCATTTGGAACGTTTTCGTCAGACGTCTGTCTATCTCTCGTACTACTAGTGGTTTGGAACCCATTCTAGCGTATAAAGAATTAGAAATTGTGAAGCTCTTTCGTATTTTTTCTCTATCATCACCGCATGCCTTTCGTTGCTAAATTTGAAGCTTGCTGACACCGACATACTGACCAGTATTCCTCACGTTATACCCGTCTTGAATCTTGATGGGACGGACACGGCGTCGCGCAACAGGATGACTGTTGGACCCTTCTCTAGATCATGGCTTACTCCTTTTGCATGGCGCAAACCTCCTTCGGCTATCTTTCAGCCAGATCCTACACACACAACGTCACTTTCAACCAGACCATACAACCTAAAAATGTGACTACTAGCACACAGTTACCCAATCAATATGGCGTCACATAGCGACGTTGCCAAAGCGATACCGTGCATAACGCTATATCAGAATAGCTGCCCACGCTGTTGATTGCGAACATCGAGCCTGCTGCAGTTCCAGTGGGACAAAGCAACAAAGCCAATACAATTGTGCAAAAGGTTTTTGGCAAAATCCTCCAAAGCTACCTTCTAACGTGCTTCCAGAAAAAGGATGACGACGACTCGTACTCGGTGCTTGCGTTTTCTTGGAAACGATTTTCCGTCAGACACTTCTTACTTGTTGGTAAGAAGCGAGTATCAGATCTGCCGTGCGTTTGCTGTGAAGACGTTTCAGTTTGTGCTGTGCATGTCCTCACCACGATAGAATTCCTGTAACTCTTTGGAAACTTACATAATGGGCTGTAACTTCAGTAACTTCGCTCTCCGTGCTAGCTCCTTCAAATGCACTGCTTTGGTGTACTCTGCAGGAACGTGATAGGTATGAACTTGCACGTTGCTTCATTTTACAGGCTCTACACAACTCAACGAAGTCAAGAATTTCGGTGAGATCCTGCAGAGAAGCGGTTCGTCAGACAGAAACTGTACTTCCGAAAATCATAATTGACGATCGCTGGTGCGACTCGGAGCGCCAAGGATATTATCCTAGCTTCGAGCAGCAAGGATATTTGCCAACACGGAATCATGGAGATGCTAATTTAAAGAGCAGAGTCGACCGACGTGCCGGGAAAGCTTCGAGTACCCTAATCGAAGCAATGAGGACGCCAACAGATCCAACGAATGGTGTCAACGAAAATGGCGTGGTACCGGAAGTTATTTACATGCAGCGGCAACGAACAACGGACAGTTTTGGCTTCAAAATTCAGCATGTAGTCACTTATCCTCCATCGAGATCTGCGCACAAAAACGTAAGCGGTGAAGACTAGATGCCTGCGCGTAGGGCTGGCGGTTGAAACAAACTAACAAATCAAGAGGACATAGCACTGAAACATGAAACTGCTGCGTCTGCTGGCGTCCTCTTTGTTTGTTTTCCGTTATGAGAATGACTGACAGCTGCTGCCAAATCTTCGAAATGAATATAGAAAGTATGAC
Organism: Prismatolaimus dolichurus; assembly: GCA_034691745.1. Taxonomy (NCBI): domain Eukaryota; kingdom Metazoa; phylum Nematoda; class Enoplea; order Triplonchida; family Prismatolaimidae; genus Prismatolaimus; species Prismatolaimus dolichurus. The sequence goes on from JAQGBB010001156.1 coordinate 4,627, forward strand.
GCAATCCATATCTGCTTTGCTAGCTGAAAAGTAGATCTAGATCTTTTCGACGAGCTACTTTTGGCGCAGCAGGCGTATATTCCATTGCATCTTATTATAACTCATGAATTTCAAGAGCTGCGGATGAAAAATTGCCACTAGGAAATTGTTTACACAGATTCATTTGAACCCGTAAATTGTTTGAGTCGCTTCTTCACTGTATAACAAATAGCAGATAATGAGAATATTTAACGATGGGATTTGTGTACCAGAGACGGATTCATGGATGTTATACTATTTTTACACTAAAATATAGTATCTACCGAATTTTGGCGAAATTTTGACGAGGACCGAAGTGTTCCCGTTTCTTCTCTGCTGTATTTGTGGCAAACGATGTTTGTTTGTGTGCTTTGCTTTTCTGATTTTTTCGAAAATGCGCTACTCGCGATTTGATACGTAATTGCGCTCTCAGTCATATTATTTTTGATTTGTGTGAGCTGCGCACAGCTTAGATACACAGATGACAGAGTATTAGCAACCTGAATTTTGACGCCTGAATTTTTAATTCGCATGTTCTGCTGCAGTATTTCATTAAAATTGTATGTTATCTAATATTTTGCCGCAGTCGCACTTTGTTTTCGCACTTTTAGTTTCTGGACCACTTCGATGGTAATGAAGAATGTGCGGAGAATTCGAAGTTGGTCAATAAACCAGGTAAAAAGCGAAAAACGTGCTGTCTAACTTTTTCTATTGGCTGCATTTGCAAGTTTTTCTTAGTGCACTTTCATTGAGGCATCTGGTTCACTATTTTACCACTATTTTATGTTACCTGAACAGTGGTAGCTCGTTAGAGCAGTTGAGCTCGCTGTGCTGGCACGCAGATTTACGATTGTTTCCGCCGCTTTGATTGATGACATATGTATGCACACGTAATCGCCAATGTACACGGAAGGTTTAAAAATACATATTTTCTCTTTAAATGAGCGCGTGCTGTGTCGCTTCTTTTTGCTGCATCGTCTGTCCGCTAGGCCTCTCGAGATTCGTCAAAGCTCGTCAGCTCCCGCCTGCCTTCCTCCTGTTTGTTGATTCTGCAAGGCGGCGCATCGCTTGCGCGAAATGATGTAACTGATACTCTGGATTGTACATACATAACTAAGTTTTGCTCACCGGGTCGCTTTTCTCGGCTGACGCGTACCCGGGGTCTCTCGGCGCGTCGGAAGCGGCACGGAGTGGCTGTCGGGCGGCTGTGTTTTTGCCCGAGGAGAGCGCTTTAGGTATTCAATCCTCGTCGTGGGCTCCGCACACCTTTTGATTGAGCCTTGCTGTCAGTCAGCTCAGCGAAGTCACTCCGAAGTTATCCTTCGTACCTAGTCGCTCTTTCGTCTTTGATGATTGAGCCAGCGAGCTGTGAGTGCAATTCTCTTGTTGTGCAATTGCAGGCGAGAATTCTTCCTCGCTCGATTCGGCCGTGACGACAGCGTTGACGCGAAGTGTTCTGCCTGGAAGTCTTGCGTACGCGGCCGGCCTTCGCGATGGTTGGCGCATTCTCTCGATCAATGGGCACACGGTGACTGGTCGCAGTTACGACGAGCTCCTGCGGTTCATTCAATCTAGGTACTCGTGTGTAATGCACGTCAGTCCGTACTCTATCATGCGTACCACGTTACGTATTATATGTAGTCTACGTACTATGTTTCGTGTATGTCGCGGGGCACGAGTGAGCTTTTTCTAACTCAATTAGCGGATAGTGGTGGGGCGTCTGCAAATGCGGTGAAGAGTCTTATGTGTTGAAGTGCTTTTATAATCTCGTCGCATCAGACATGAGTCTAGGCCATTCGGAGCTCGGAGCCGTTGTCCATTTACATAGCGTGCGTCATTTGCTTTATCGGTTTAGTCGTGACTCGAGTTTTTGGCAGCGTCTTCTGGTTCATCAGACTTATGTTAGCAGTCAGACTGCGGGCCCTGTTTACGTTCCTGTGATGTTCATTCAGACGCTCAAGTGGTTCAAGGCCCGCGAAGACCCGAAAAAATACGTAGAAAATTGACTTTCGGGGCCGAAAAAATTCGAAATTTTTTCGGGCGCGCATCGCTCGCGGCGTTTTGTGCACTTGGGCTATGGCTATGCGTCTGTGCTCATTGCATGTGTTTGCAGTCATCAAATGTGCTCAGTACGCGTGTGCTTGATTGTAACTAATGTTTTGATTGGATGTAGAGCGCAGTCTCGTATTCTCTGCACTGCTTTGTTGGTGTTGCTAGCGAGCAAAAAGAAAGTCTGGGAAACTGCATTTGAGCATCTTACGCGAATACGACGAAGTACTAAGCGTAGCGTGGATGTGGACTCGAATCTCTCTCGGTTGTGTTATGTTGTGTTGTATTGTATTTCTTGCGTCCATTGTTCGCGGCAGACAAAAATGGGATTGCTCGTTTTTTTCTCTCGCACAATTGGCCTTGGTCACCGAGTCGATCGCCCGGCAAGGATTGGCGAAAAGTTGCGATTGTTCCAACAACGTTTTGTGACGCGCGACAGCTCGTTCAGTCCACGCACGCAGGGAATCGCGCCTTTGACGGTCGGCACCGTCCGTCGTCTAGCATCAATCACAAGTTGCGAACTGTCTCTTTGGTTCACCGCTGCGGAGTGGGGTGGCCAGTTTTGGTGGTGTTGGAGGAGAAGGGCCGGCGCGGGTTCTGTCGGTGCAGGTATATGAGTTGCTGCAGTTGGCATGCTTTCCGCGTGTTGGCTGTGATCCGATCAGTCAACCCCGTCCGACTGATTCGATTGGTGTACAGATATTATTATTGGGCGTAGAGAGGGCTGAGGAGTGTACTCTATGTAAAGGCTTGTGTGTTCGAAGCCAGAGCCAGACTGTGTCCACGTTGCGCCGCGCTGGCGAGAAAAGAGTTCTTCGCCAAGTGAGCGGGTGGAGTGTCCATCCTACCCACCTATTTATCGTCGATCGGTCGGTCTGTTAGTGCGCAGTGTTCCGCACGTTATTCGTCATCGTGCGGTTCCGTTTTCGTTGTGATGCCTGGTCTGCATTGTAGTACCTTCGTGCTACTGTTGTCCTTTTGCGTGTCGTTCATAGGCCTGCGCTTTGAACAGTAGCTAGCACCGGTCGGCATTTGCGGTGACAGTTTCTCGGCGAGCGTGTTTACTGTTTGTGTATGTGTTCTTTGGATTATAACGTTGTGGTCGCCTTTGTGTCTCGTTGTCCTGCGCGCATACCGCTCTGCACTAGACTAGTCGAATATGCAATGCGCAGTGCACTTTTGGGAGATGGCTCTTTCAGTTTGATGCTCGCTTTTTGTCGTCGCCGCCACGTCAGTTGGTCATCGTCTTATGGACGCACTCGAAACTGTCGTCTGCGCGTTCGAGAGCTCAGGACTTGCGCTGAACTGCACCGTCTTCTTCTATACAATGTTGCCCTCTCACTCTTTTCTTTTGTCGTTACGCGTTGTTGGCGAATGCGATTTCGTCGAACAATCACAACAAAACTCACTCGTTGTCGCAATTGTTTTCGACCTTGTTCGTTTGCGGATAATTCACTAGTGCACGTCCTCCACCATCGACGACGATTCGGACTTACCATTCCTCGCTTGTTTGAACGAGAGTTCGATTATTATCGATGTGTACTGTTATGTACGCGCTGTACTCTGCCTCGACATCCAGATATGTCATTGCTGGTCCTCCACGTGTGGCGAAGATGTTTTTGCGCAACTTGTGACGAGTGTTCCCACGCTCGGTTGGAGTTCGAGGTAGGTCTGAAACTTGAAGAGCGTTTTTGAACGAGTTAAGACCGCCTTTGTGTCTGACGCGTATCAGTGAAGACGAGAAAGCTACGACAGTGTGCGTTGCATGTTGCAGTGCGTCTTTGTGTGTCGTGCCTTCTGAGCAGCGCACATCGAACCGTCTTATAACGTCGTGGAGCTATTATTATTCTCTGCGCTTACTTTATCGGGTCTTTCTTTCAATGGTCTGCTGCTGCCAGGTGCGTGCGTGAAGCGCGAAAAGTTGTGAAATGAATACCGACGCTTTTTGTGTTGCATGTTGCGCGTACATGTGAGTGCGCTTCGGATGCTGCAAGTGGCTTTTTCAAGGCGCTGTTTTGATTGGTTTGTTGTTAGCACGCATCTGTTACGTCCGCATTGTGGGCAGCTGATGGGATATTTTGTATTCAGTTGTTTGGGCTCGCGAAGAGGTTCAGTTCCTTGCTTGCTCACTCGTTGCTAAACGTCGAAATTGACGTTCATCCGTTACAGCAGTCTGTATGTCTGGGTGGGAAAACTTGCATGAAAGTTATTACGGCACTCAAGTTTTGGCACATTTTCTAGTGTATTTCTAATGGGTATGGCTCAGCCGCAGCGTGTTTGTCGATAAAGTTCTACACTCGTGCACTTTCTTGTTGATTCTAGCGGACGAACACTGGCTTTAATGGTGCTACCAAGTTACTCCTCTTCGTCGCAGATGAAGGCGGAAATTTCGCGGGTACGTCTTTCTTTATTGTATGGCTCGTGTGTGTTATGCATGCGTTTAGTGCGTCTTTACGTGTTAAAAATACGCTCTACATGTATGCGGTGAAGCGAATGCTTATGTGTACGATATGAGATATTTTTGTCGCTTTTGTTGCAGAAATTTTATATACGAATACTTTTAGCGTCTAGGCTTTCAGTTCGAGTATAAAGCGAAACTTTTAGCCGGAAAGCGTGCGGTGCTTACAGAGCGCAGCTTTTGTTGGGAGCTCCGTTTTGTGGGCAGGCGGAAAAGGGGGCTTATTCATGCATCGCTATGTTCCTTTTTTGAGATAGGTGCAGGCGCGTAGCCAGCAGTGAGGAAGTTCCTCCTACCTTTTCGGAAATCGACATTTTCCTCTCTTTTTTAACGTCATTCATGAGGAAATTTATCGCTTTGAGGAACTTTTGTCCCCCAGACCCCCGTATCGTCGACCAGACATGAGGAACTTCCTCTTTACGAAAAGCTGGCTGCGCGCCTGAGGTGGGGCGGGCGCATGCTGCCATCTGTATTTTAGTTGTTTCCGCATAGTGCATACGTGTGAAGGTTGCTCCCACACAGCTTTTTAGCGTTTGTGCGACAAGAACGATGCATTATTTCATTTTGCTTGAACGTTTTCTAGTTTTCCCTCAGCGACGGCACCCTGCAGGCGCACCGGAATGGCGCCTTATCGGCGTCGCGGACTCCTCCGTTCCCTGTTGAGAACGGGCTGCCGCCCTCTTCGGCGGCGCTGAGCTACAAATATCAGCATAACTTGAACTATCAGTCACCCCCACCGTCACCCGCACGCGTCGCTATGAACGCCGCTGTGCCGTCTACGTCTGATCGCAACCGTGATCCCGTGCCGTTTGCTTCCTATAACAGTGGCGCAACTCCGGGCTATATCGTCGGCGAATATTCGCCGCGTCGAGGATGGCGACCCCAGTCGGAGACGCCGGCGGCTGGGACCTACGCCCAACCACCTCCGCCGTTCTTTCGGCAACAGCGTTCGAGTCTGTGCGACACGAGCGGGTCTAGAACGGCGGCTGAGCTTCCAGAGGCGTCGATCGGCGCTGGGGGTCGTTTTTATTCATCTGCTAACCTGGTGCCGTCGAGTGGCGCCTCGGGCAGGCGGGATCCTCCGCCGTATCGACCGCCTTTGCACACGGCAGTCAGCAACGGCAAAGCGGCGATGGTCGAAAGTGGTCGTCAACGAGTGCCGTTTGAGATGCCTCACTTTGTCGACCAACAGGAGGTACAGTCGTAAGCATACTCTCTGTAGTGGTCCTCAGGGAAATTTAGCAGACCCCTAGTCAAAATAGTGCTTCTCAATTGCTTAAATGGGCATTACAGTACGGATTATATTGGGGGTTGACTATACCATGTTTTGAGGAGGTGTATCGCCGAGTGACGTCACCGATACCCCGTGGCGTGTCATCGTCGACGGCGTCAGTGCTCTTTCAGAACAACCACACGACGGCACCCCTCGTCACGTGGAGATATCGATCTCCGGAGAGCGCCATTCAGACGGGCGTTGTGTCGCAGCTTGTCAAGTGCGTTTCGTGGGATTCGAAAGCGTCTGACGATGACGGTGAACGACGGAAGCGACGGATTCCAACTGAGAATGAACTGCTTGCGCGAGTGCCACTCGTTGGCAGCAAGGTTCGCATGTTCGAAGAGGCTCAGGCAGATGCTGGGAGTGGAATACTTCAACTTTATCATGCACAAGCGACGAAGAGGGAACTCGCGAAGATTTGTGCGCAGAATCGGGGAAGTGTATTACAGAAGGCGGCGTGCTTTGAGACGAGTAATTCGAATAGCCCGAGGTTGTCGTCGTCGATGGCGAGCAGCGCGGACCTGGATCGACTTTATGGTGGACTTGGATTGCTTGGTGGAAGTGTTGGCCAGTTATCGCCGGCGGGGAGCAGCGATGTTTTTAATGCTTCGTCGCAGTCGCATTCGCATTTTGTTATGAGTTCGCCGACGTGCAGTGAGCCGACACGCGGCGGAAATAGCGATAGTGCTGTCGTTGTTGAGAGGCGAGTGGCGAAACCGCGTCTTGCCTGGGAGTTGCAGTCCGTGCCGGATATGCTTTCGAATGCGGCGTCGGAGATGGACGATGGACTCCCGCCGTTGGTGAGGTTTCATCCTGGTTCGAGAACGCATCGGCAACACTCGTTTGTGTCGGCTGTTACAGGTATGTACTGTACGTAGCGCGTGCATTTATGACGTCACGTTGTGACGAGGAGAGTAGTTTCCGTTTTTAGTAAGAGGTTTTTGGCAAAATTGAGAAGGAAGCTCGGTAGGCTTATGCGATTTATTTCTGTAGTGCGTGTGCTCGCGTGTTAGCTAGCTAGGGTGTACTTTCACTGTACTGGCGCTGTGCGCATTTGTGCCCCTCTGATCGTGTTGGTGCGAAATCACCCGCAGTCGCACGTAAGCGTAGGCGTGTTACATAACTTCTTCGTGCGGTGTAAGACGTTGTAGACCAGAGGCTAACTCATCGCGTCCGGAAGCAGCTTCATTTGCCCATTTCTCAGTAGTAGTGCGTACGTCATTGAGAAGCGTCAGGGTTGCGCTGTTTCGTGTTGTTTTGGACTTTGCTGAGGTACTCGTATCCGCACGTAGTAGTTGTTGTTGTTGGTTCGTTCAGCTTCGTCCGCCCGTCCGTGAGCTACGCTTGCAGTTGTGAAATTTTTAATTGCATTTCTCTCTCCCTTTCGTTCAGTGCTTTTGCGTTAAGCTGTCACATCCGGATTTAGCGGAAGACCTAAATTGATTAGCTCTGAGAGCAGATTGATCCCCTGCAAGCTGTGATGCTGGACTCTATTGTTTTTGTCGGCTGTCGCTGCAGTTGATAATTGGGCACCATTTGCAAATCTCTTTTTTTGTTCGCTTTGCTCTCTGCTCCCGCAGGATTTACCCTCAAAGCCGCACTGGCTTTAGCTAGATGTTCAACGCACACGCCGCACATGTGATCGTTCGAGAGTTGAGTAGTCCGCCACGTTACTGATGACTTTCACATGCTTTGTGGTCGCAAAGGTCATTCGTCGATTCGATAGTCGGTGATTGGATTTCTTGAGAGCATCTGGCACAGTTTTGTTGTCGAGTCGCCCAGTGAAGTTTGTCTCCTGTGTGTTACACGAGCCTTTAGTAACTTTTCTTGTTATACTATCTTTTCTGTCGTGTATTATGCGATGTACATGCTCCTCCTTAGTCGCTTCGATATTGGTTGGCGGCGGCCTTGACTCGGACTTATCGCGAAGATGCATATACCGTGCACACGTTGACTCTGCTCTTGTTCAAGGGGGAAGTCGATCATGTTTTTTGTGTCGTCGAGGCGTTCTCGTTTCCTCGTCGCCGGCTGTGACCGCTGTCGCCTGCCGCTGATGGGTGCACGATTGCACTGTTCTTTAGTTCGCTGAAATGCCACTTTGTCGTGCGCTGCATATGACGCGCACTGATTTGCACACATCCTCCTCTTCTTGTTTGCTCGTCGATATACGCACATGAACCTGTTGACTGTCTGATGTGGTTAGTTTTGACGTTCTGGAAAGGCTTTTTTCCTCCCTAAAAGCGACTGCAACTCGTGTTGTGTTGTCGAAAGCTGTCGACAACGTTACGAGTCGTGTACGTCTACATTATCGCCATTAGTGGCCCGTTTGGGAGATCGTTTTGAACGCGTTAGGAGGTCCGCTTTGCGGTGCTCGCCGTCGCAAGGCACCATTTCGGAGGAGTTTCGGGCGCACCGCTGTGAGTTTTCTGGTGTCCGTTTTTCGCGTCTCTCAGCTCTAACAGTGGCGTCGATGATTTAATAAAATCAAGAAGGCCGCGCACAGATGACGATGTTTTTTGCTACGAAGCGCAAGTCGTCGACGAATTCTTCCGCAATCGAGACGGCGCGGCACGCTGACTTTGAAGTTTGTGGCCAGCGGCAACGAGCAGCGCTCTTACCCGCAGCAGCAGCTGATAAATTGCAGCCATTGCTTGCACGTCGTGCAAGCAAATTGATGCTCGATGGAGAGCCGAGTCGAATTAGCGTGTTTCGAAGAGGTAACGTGCTTTTTCGGAAGCTCTCGCTCTCGAGATCGTCTTCGCGGTTTGGTGGCAATGCGCAGTCACGTCCCGCTTCTGCGATGCTCTCTTCTCATGATAGCGGCAGTGCTGCGTGGAAGCCCCCCGACGGTCGACGTCGTTCGTTTTTGAGCTTCGCGAATCTTGTTTCACAGCTGTGGTCGTCGAAGAAGACAGTTGCACTCTGCGAGGACGCTCAGCGGCCGTGGTCGAATCGGCAGCATTCGATTTCGAGGATGTCGCAGAACAGACGCTCTCTCCCACCGACGCGGGTCCCGTTTGAGGATGGCCGCACGGCGTCGTTCGAGGTTGACGACGAGCAGCAGCGACGGGATGAGCGCTGGGTGTCGGCGAAGGAGTTGGCTGAAGCAGAAGACATCGCCTCGTCTCGTTTCGATAGAGCACGGCCAGGAGCATTGTTGCGTGTGCGTCAAACCACCATTGGACAGCAACGAAAGTGGCGGTACTCGTGCCACGTTGACTCATGCGAAGGTGTGGTTCGAATGCGAATTCTGCATTGTAGCCGAGTCGTAGGAGAGTAGGATTACGATGGCGCGTGTTGTAGTGTAGGGTGTCTTCACACGGGTACATGCACCTCTGCTAGTGCTGCGGTTGATGCGCTATGGCTACGCTAATAGCTAGGCGTGTTTGAGCCCTGACCCTGCCGATTGTGGAGTGCGCGGTGCGGCAGTAATGCGTAGCTCTGGTTTGGCCATAACTGTTGACAAATTATAACAAATGAGACCAATTTGATTAGCGCAGAAGGATGAGGATTGATGAGGGCGAATTAGCTGTGGTGGCTGGAGCGTGAAACGCTAGCTGTCTAGAAAGAACGCCTGCTTGGGCGGCGATGTCGCAGATCGATGCTTGATCATCGTCGAGACGTAATTTTGTCGTGTACGCTCGGATGGCATAAGCTATATCATGTAGCTTCTGCTGTTAGGTCGAGCCGAGGATGCAATTGTTGTTGTGTGCGCTGATCGCCGCTTGACTTCCCTGTTCTGGGCTGTGTAGCCGCTCGAGTTACCATCCATGCGTAGGCGAGCTAAATTGAATTGTATGCGTAGTACGCGGTAGCTTGTAGCTAGCGAGCTATATATAGAGAAGAGCAGACCTAGACAGCCCTGGCCGGATTGACTGACAGATGACGGCTGCAGCCGTGTAGTGCTTCTACGCAGTAGCTAGTGTCAGTTGTATAGCTAGAGAGGACTACTAGAGAAGAGGTCATTTTTCATAATTGTCGATTCATTGATTCAACCGACGGAGGTGCGGACGTTAGCTTCTCTCTGCAGCCTCCGCTCTGCTGTCTGCATGCGTGCACATGACGACGCAAAGGAGGGCATAGCCAGAGCACGGCTGGGT
>JAQGBB010001157.1:0-14524 GCA_034691745.1 Prismatolaimus dolichurus
AGTTCTGTGCGACGAATTCTTATCTGGGGTCACATTATACGCTTTTGGAACGCAGATCGCACGAAAACACGTTTCCCATAAAGCAGGGTCTTTTTGGGTGGGATATATCGTGCTACCGTTAGCCGGTGCTTGTCACCAATAGCTCCTTTATGTCGCAAATTGAATGAGGAATCCAATGACGCTATCGTATTTCAGAATTCCTGCGATTTGAGGCAATTTTCCCCATTGGACCAAATCTTGGACCAAAAATTTTGTGATCCGTGGACCAAAAACTAGCTCTGTGCTGGTCCAGAGGTGTGTGAATGAAGGTTAAGAAATTCAGTTTTGGGGAATTTTGTAATATGCTGCACACGGTCAACTCGGAATCTGCTTACCGTACTTTTCCATATTAAGCCCCCCCTAATAGAGCTCCCGGGGCTCTATTTGGCGGGGGGCTTTATTTGGATTTTTTTTTCAAATCCGGTATTTGCCAAAGTATCTGGTCTTTTGACTTGGAAACTCTTCACGCACTGATCTAATGTCGATTCACTGCAGCGATTCTTACTGGATTCGACACGACCTGCTGCTCGCTTGCCATAGTGCTTGCACAAGTCAAAAACGACTTCATTTGCTGATGTTCACTATGGTTTGGAAAAGCTCTGATGTGAGGGGGCTCGAAACGGAGGGGGACTATATTTGGGAAAAAAATTTTTGCTAAAAAAGGGCATTTTCAGATAAAGCCCCCAGGGGCTTTATATGGAAAAGTACGGTACGAAGAATGTCAACAACTCATTTTTGCATCTTGCCTGAGTGCGTAGCGCGGAATAAAAGGATAGCTGTACGGTCAGACTGAGATTATGCTTTTATCTTCCCCTTCCCTATCAACCCCCTTATCCCCCTGTTTCCACTTCCCTCAGCCACAAAGTTAGCGGACAGTGTGAGCAACTTGCCAATGATAGGCACCAACTTGTCAATGGTATGAGGGTTCGGGAAGCCTCCCGAACAAAAACTGTTTTTTCTACAAGAGAGTGGGGAAAAACGTAGTACGGCGACAAACCGTGGCCACCTTTTTCTCTCTTGCTTCAAAAACTTGTCGACTCATGTTTTTATCATAGGGACCGTCCATTTATGACGTCACTTATTTTTCGGCTTTTTTTACCCTCCCCCTCCTTTCCCTACGTCATATATTATAACACATAAACATAGCCTATGTTTTGCACATTATATCATACTGGCCCGACCCCCTCCCTTCCCCTAATCCGTGACGTCATAAATGGAAGGCCCCATAGGCAGAATGCACTTCGGCTTTCAGCCGCTTCACTTTGTCAATGTAGCTTGGTTTGGTTCTGGACCAGCGATATGCATGACTTATAATGATGATAGCAGTAAAAGTGTGCCAAGTATTTGTACCAAGCATTCCATACGACGTTAATTATATAGGTCAACAGCACAATATGACGCGCCGTAGTCATGGACACACCAGAACACCTAAAAAAGTGTCAGCACCATTATCTAACGTGTTAGCCGCGTCGCCGCTGGTGAATAGGGACAATGCAAAGTGCGACGTTCGTAAGTTTGTAGACATTGATTGTGTGTCTCCTCTTCACTAGCCTTTTCTCCGTCTGCTGATGTTTCTTGTCGCCGACGTGCATCTTGTCTTGATTTACCATAAAAGCATTTTCAATCACTTCTAGGTCGCACAGTATTTTTAGCTAATATTGTTATCTTTCGTTTGAGTCATCATGTTTTACTCGAAAGGCTTTTACCCCAATTGGTTTTGCTAGCTACAAATGGCAGACTGGCGCGAAAAGAAATTGAAGCCACTGTTCCGCTAATGGAGCCATATGCTCGGTCTGTGCTAATTGTTCTAGGAAATGCAGCAGTTCATCTTTCAACTCCTTGGACTTTTAACCGTCGAGCAAAAGATATCCCAACAGGAGCTTACTCGTAAATCATACCAGATATAATCGAAATAAAATGTTTTTCAACAATATCTAGAAATAAAAATTCAGAAATTTAAAAGCTAAATTAAATTTAAAATTAAAAATACAATTTAAGAGAAACTTTTTCGTAGTCTCAAGACTCGGTGGGCACTTTTTAAAATGACCTATCCGCAAAAAATGTTTGTTATAAAGTCACCTTTTATTTAAAAAACGCACTATAGTAGAGGTCTGGCCGATGTTTCTATCGCGAGTTATGAATTTCGGCGCGAACTTTATTTTTTCGCAAATTTACATGTAAAACGTCGATTTTTCAACTTTGAAAAGTCGCACAAAATTAAAGATAAAAAGATGCGGTCTGATACTCGGCCAGAATACGAGCCCATAAGACTATATTACAAAAAAATTATTTTTAAACCAAGTGAGATCCAGTCTTGCATTTTTCTTTAACGGAATAGGCACTTTTTGATACCTTCTCCCAAAAATTGCAAAAAACTTTTTTCGCTAAAATAACTGAATTTGGTATAAGGATCACGGATTTCATGCTATCTTTTCATTTTGAAACTAAAAAATTTTTAAACAATTTTTTTCAAGGGGTTATCTTTATGGTTTTTTGGTGGTAAGGGGTTTCTCTCGTGAAAAATATCGAAGAATTTTGTCTAAAAATGGAAAAATAACATCATTGCCACCACTTGCAGCACCATGGCGTCATTTTATTCTCATTTTGAGACACAAAATTTTTCTTTATTTTTCACAAAGGTACCTGTTGCGAAAAAAATTCTTCGAAGACTTTTTTGTTTCTAAATGAAAAGATAGCATGAAATACGTGATGCTTATACCAAATTCAGTTATTTTAGCGAAAAAAAGTTTTTTGCAATTTTCGGGAGGAGATATTAAAAAGTGCGTATTTCGTTAGAGAAAAATGCAAGACTGGATCTCACTTGGTTTAAAAGTAATTTTTTTTGTAATATAGTTTTATGGGCTCGTATTCTGGCCGAGTGTCAGACCGCATTTTTTTATCTTTAATTTTGAGCAAATTTTCAAAGTTGAAAAATTGACGTTTTATATGTACATTTGCGAAAAAGTAGGGTTCGCGCCGAAATTCATAACTCGCGATAGAGGCGTTGGTGAGACCTCTACTATAGCGCGTTTTTCTTGTAAACGCCTCCTCTATTACGCACATTTTTTCGAGGTCACGTCATTTCAAAAGGTGCCAGCCCTTATTGGACGAGTCTCCATTCTCTGAAAAGGTTCTCTTAAATTGAATTAAATTTTGATTAACTAAATTTGTTTAAAAAATTAAAATACAATAAAATTTAAATTAAAAATATAAAAATAAGCCTCGTGCTGGTTTGAGCTGTCACGCTCGATGAGGTCGGCGAGTGGCGCTCTGAAGGTATGGTCGGCAAAACGGAAGAGCAACGACTGCTCTACCACCTGCTGGAGGGGTACGAACGTAGCGTGCGTCCAGGTAAGCTTATTGCTTTTTCAAGATTCTTGCCCTCTGACAGCCGGACATGTTTCTCTCGTTCCATAGTGCGGAATGCCTCGGATCCCATCATCGTGAGGCTCGGATTAACATTAACAAATATCATTGACATGGTGAGGAGAACGCTTTTTTCAAGCCTCTAACATGCCAAGGTTCGACCGTTTTACAGGACGAGAAAAATCAGGTGTTATCTACGAACGTGTGGATTGAGCAGGTAGAACCTAGTCTTCTTTCCACAAGAACCCTTCTCCATTGCTTCGCCTTCGCATTCAAGGAGTGGAAAGACGAATTTCTGCAATGGAATCCCTCACAATTTTACGGAATCAAAAGTATGTGAAGCGGGAGAAATCGGTCGTGTGGAATTGAGCTGAAAATTTGCATTATTGTGGCTGGCATCTGATTCCTATGCGATTGCCCTTAAACATACATTGTATTAGTATAACTTCCCCCGGACGTTATACTCATGTTCTCCTGTAGGCATCAGAATTCCTTGCGAATATATTTGGCTGCCCGATATAGTGCTGTGTAAGAACGTCTCGTCATTACGGCAGTACTATTTTTAATTTATCTACATGCGGCTTCTAGACAACAATGCGGATGACTATATCGCAGGCTATATGCGAGTTCGCGCGATGGTGCATCATGGTGAGGACAACCATATCAATTTGTATTCAAAACACTTGATGGCAATTTGCAAACTTTTAAAATCTTATTAGTACTTTGTGCCATTTAATAATTATAAGAATTTTAAATTTTTCAATACATTTGTTAATATTGCAGGTACTGTTTTAGTTTTTTAATTTTTTTAATTAGTTCATAGCTGTAGTTTTGGGTTTTATAATTTTTAAAGAAATAATAATAATAAATCGTTATGATTTTTTATTTTTTGAATACTTCATTTTTAATAATCATCATTTTGACTTTAATAATTTTTAAATATCGTTCAGCTCTGATATCGTTACATTAATCAATATCAATCGTTAGAATGGGGACAGATTAACGTCTCGCATTTTAGACGGCACAATCTTTTGGTCCCCACCAACGCAGCTTCGATCGACGTGCAAGATTGACATATCGTACTTTCCGTTTGACTCGCAGCGCTGTTCGATGAAGTTTGGATCGTGGACCTACCACGGTAGCTAGCCCCAGTAGCTAATACCGCTTTGAAACCGGAAGAGGTGTGTAAAATCGCGCTTTTGCACCCACGAAGGATTCGAGTTGGATCTTTGGAATCGCACCGAAAACATCGATCTCACAAACTACGTTGTCAGCGGCGAGTTTGAGCTGGTTCGTGTGCATCAGGATCGAGGAGACGTAAAACATCCGTGTTGCGAGGAGCGGTATAAATTGCATTCGTCTCTAGTTGAACCTGAACCCTAAAATTGGCTTCGATTGGCAGATATCCGTATATGACCTTCTTTATTCACGTTCGAAGAAAGATACTCTACTACATGTTGAACGTCGTTTTCCCGTAAGCAAAATTTCAGATTTATAGCTGAAATTATAAACGTTTTGAATATATATATATATATAGCGAATGTTTAGGTGCATGCTGCTCTCCGGTCTTGCGCTATTTGTATTTTTATTATCACCGGGTAAACTTGGTCAACGAGCATTGCCAAATTTTCGATTTGCCAGTAACTTTTATGCCTGTAGATTCCGGCGAAAAAATTGCCCTGGGCGTTACGGCCCTGCTATCGTTCTGCGTATTCGTGCTCACAATGGCCGAGAAGATGCCAGAAACATCGGACTCCATGCCGCTAATCGGTGACATATGACAGACGGATTTGCTAAAAAAAATAAAGAAAATTCTCTTTGGATTTTAACACTTTGAGTTTTTAATTTTTCAAAATTTATACAAAATGGAGAAAAAAGCTTTTAAAATTAGAGTACAATTTTTCTAGAAGAAAAATTGTAATGTTCACAGTTAAATCGCTTTTATGCTAAAGTATTTATTATTGTTTATTATCTAGTAATGTTGATTCACTTTTTTGCTATTTAGGCACTTCTTCACGGCTTGTTTACTATTCTCACCTTTAATTATTTTCGATTTTGCAGGAGTTTACTTCACAACGATCATGCTAATAACGTCAATCTCGATCGTGATGACCGTTATGGTTCTCAATTTTCATGACTGTGGTCCCTGTCGCAGGCCTCTCCCAAAATGGATTCGCAGCCTAATTCTTGACAAGCTTCGCCGCTTTCTTGGCATGAAGCTCAAGCTCGACCAAATCGACAAACCGCAGCGCACAAAGCAGCAAAAATCCTTGTCGTTCCGTCAGCACACGAACGCTCTTCGCCATCTCTTGCTTTGTGTGATGCTTCAAAGTATGAAACGCATGGACGTCGATGGCGCCGAAAATACCTTCGTTGCTGAAGTTGATAGCCACCATCAGAGTTGCGTACTTTCGAAGCTACGATCGAAGGCTGTTAGCCCAGACGAGGCGGAAAGCTATCAGCGAGGTCAGGCGGTAACGCTTGAGGCACTTCGCGTTCTCATGGCAAAGCAGAACATCGCCGACGAATTTCGAACAATCTCGAGCGAGTGGCGCCAAGTGGCCGAAATTATCGATCGGCTGCTCTTCTGGATTTTCTTTGTCGTAACGCTGACGGTGACGGTTGGTCTTCTCGTCGTCATTCCCGCTCTCGATCGATCGTATCAGACAGCGAAGTTCGACGAGAAGCTTTCCGACGTTCTGGCAAAAAATTCGTCGTGAAAACTCTAGCCGAACTGAGGCCTATGTAAAACGTTTGGTGATTGTGGATGCATAGTTTGCTGTGGTAGGACAGGCCAGTGCTACCGAATTTTCTCCGCTCAGATTTGGGTATTTTATTTTCAGTGCTATTTTTACCGTTTGCAAACCACTATTTTCGCGACGAGTAAAAAAGGCAACACCAAACCGATGGCACGATTCCGAGACTTACTTTCCAATAGAAATAGCGTGTTTTCAACACAATCCCAGAATGTCCTGGCGGATTTGACTACCTTATGTCACTTTGAACATTCGTAGTTCGTTGTAAGTACGCTTGTATGTAAAACAGCAAGTTTGTATGTAGAATGTATATACATATTTTATATACATACATACATACACATTATATATACATTTTCTGCGCGCATTAGCTCGCGAGTTTTCGAAAAAGTTGAAAATTTTAAGAACAATTGCAAGGTAGTCAGAAACTTTTCCTTTTTCCTTCCTTCAATCCAGAAATTCTTCTTTTCTTTTTCCTTCCGTTGTCCTAGAGTTTTCCTTTTCCTTCCGAAAACCCAGAAAGAAACTAGTTTTCTTTTTTCTCCAAAACACTAATAGCGAAGCCAAGCAAGACCTGTGAAAAGGAGCGACATTTAGACGCATTAGAGTTGACAACTTGTTTCGATGTCAGGTCTAATATAATCTGGCGCATTCGACTGCAAAGTCAATTTAAAAATTGATGTTTGGACATTAATCAATTTTAATCAACCAAGCGCATGGAATCAAACATGAATAGATTGGATAATCTTCGGCAAAGTTATTGGAGCTTTGATGATAATAATCTACTGATCAATTTTATCTTTGCACATACTCAAATCTCGAGTGGGCATCATGGCTACTACTAATTATAGCATCAAAACTGCATCGCCGCACTTCTCGCTAGAGCAGCAAGCAATGTGTGCCAATAAAATAAGCTAAATTCTAAAGACCGGTTAGATTTTCTATTTCCGGTTAACTTTCGACGGATAGTCGGGTTTTCAATCAATCTCGTTGATGTTATCGAATCTTTTTATGATTTGCGCCGAAAATCAGCTGCTCGTCTGTCAACCTGCTTGAGGCAAATGAGATTTCTCGTCATCGATAAAACAACTCGACTTCCATAATAAAAATCCTTGAAAATCGTCTAATTTTACGTCCGTATTAATTTTTTAAGCTGCAACGGAAGTACAAAAACGATCCTCTAAAGAGTATCAGCACGTCTTGCTACTATAAAGCCGAGAAGCTACCAACGAAGGACTTGCTCGGTTGTGCAAGCCGCATCAAGCGCACTTAACAGCTGTGATCGCACAATAGAATAAGCAAGCAGCAAACTGAAACAATGCTACTTCATATGCGCTGCATAAGATCAACGCCCTCAATATCTGATTCACAAACATTTTGCTAAATTGAACAATCGTGATTCATTCGCCGTGTGTTTTCAGTCTTTGCCGTTCTGGATACGAGAAAAAGCTTGCTAAGCAACTTCTACTTAATGTGAGAAGAATGATGTTCTCATGTTTTCAGCGGAAATCTCCAGAAACGTTCCACGCTCCGCTCCCTTCACTGTGTATCGCCGCTCATTAGAGATAATAAATCAGAGTAGTTGCCAAAGAAATGCGACAGCTCAAGAAAACCAAACCTGATATGCGCATATTACCGTCAAGGCATTGCATTCACAGGGTTGTGTAGAGGTCGTGCATACGTGTGCAGGGATAATAGATGATTCCGGCGTATGGACGAGTTAAGAGTAGAACTTGAGCCAAGTCCAGAGAAAGATATCGATTTGTTGTTTCCGACGTCAAGCAGCGGGAGGCCGTTAACACTGGGAAATATTGCGGTGCGAAAACAACAGCAGAACGGCAAGTTTTTCCAACATGTACGCCCAAATTTACGAGAAACAATCACGGCAAAACGTTCATTAGTTATAACTTAGACGACGTCGTGCTGTACCACTGCAGAGTTTTTCGTGAACGCAGGAAGTGCTCTGTATCTACGTCATAATGAAGGCAAACACCTTCGCGTTATGCTCACTCTTCGCTTTGCTCGCCACCGCAAACTGTGGCTTCCTGAAAGTTAAGCGAATGACTTGGACGCGACTGCTCGACTGCGAGGACGACGTTCGCGATAAATGCATCAACGAGTCTGTTAACTGAATTAAGCGAAAAGTTAAGTTCCAACGAAATTCCGTGGTGCGAGGATTACTTTTATGCAGATGTGAGAAGTCTGGACACGAAGCACCGGCTGCACCACCCAGTGCTACGAGCATCGTCACAGCGCCTTGTGGAAACTGCTCAGCGACTGCAATGCACGAACTGGCACTGGGCTCGACATGAATCAAAGGTAAGCAATAATTTAAGAATTTGTAACTTTTCGCTTTTTGTCTTTTTTCGTAAACCAAACAATATTGAATCGCAGCGCGGAACAACACACATATGAGATCACACATGGACAAAAGTCAGCGCATTGTGTTTTTATTTTCCACATAGAAAAACACTAGAATCGGTGTTCCAGAATATTTCAGGATGATTCCAAACACGTTCTTGCGTAAATGTTCCAAAACACGTTCAAAAAATTTCGTAAACTCGCTTGCTCGTGCAAGCAGGATATATTTTGGCTTTAACGATTTTCTTGTCTCAAAGCTAAGTAAAGTAAGGCAATTTGCTTGCGGTTGACTTTCTGTCGAGGCGTACTTCTTCGATCTGGATCCTTCTCGCCACACAAAAATGTAAAGCTGAATTGAAAATTTTACTTTTAGGTGCTGGAACTTTAAAAACAGTTCTCCCGACGCCACGCATCATTCACCGCACGGAAAGCTCAGCGGCGCACTCGGCAAAGCACTCCACTGTATTGCGGATTGTCACAAGAAAAACGACTACTGTTGGACTCAGTAGGACACCAGCTTTGTGCAACACTCAATTTGCGTCGGAACGTAGGCAAAGAAACTGTTTGCAGATGCGACGCGGCGCCGGGTGAGCAGCGAGTGCTGAACGCACGAAATTGCTACTACGACTCGGTGAAGTCAGCAAAGAAAGAGTTCATCGACTGTATCGAGAAGCTTATTGTCTCAACAGGCGCACAAGGATAGTGTTGACAGAAGAAAGCCAAGTGACTTCGCATTTAAGAAAAAGCATGACCATAAATAAAACTTTAATATATACTTATAACTTGTGTCTTTGGTTTTCTTGCGTTATTTACCGTTATGCACAATAACTTACTAAGAAATGCGCCATCAAACAAGAGTGTTCAGTATTTTGTTTTGCACATGGTATTACATATTACGAGTACATTTTCCAAAATATCGCGGGATGAATAAACAGAATTACAAAGTTGCTGACATGAACGTTCATTCACTAATTCTTTTAGAACCAGCACTCAAGAACTTTGGTGATGCATTTGACGATTACTGCACCTTCGTCATAGCCGTTATTCAAAGCTACTGTAGTCTTATGTAAGCAACTACTGCTTCAAAACGGGGACTAGAGTAATAAAAATTTTAGTAAGCAAGTTTTAAGTCTAAATTTTTGAATAGTCCAACATGAGTTAATTCCGGTATCAATTAGCAGAATTATAAAAGTGTGAGCATTTGCTTTTCACCTACCAATCGACTGTTTTTCCAGACCAGACCTGGCGGTCGTGACTCGGTGGAAACGGGCACATTACAGAACCTGTAAATGTATTGCTTGACAGAATTAATTTTGGCGAAGACTAAAAGATTGAACATTACACATAAATTTGCATTCGCTTTTTTTGCAACATCCTTTGCCCCCTCCCCTTTCGCTAAACGTTGGGTCCATTTCGATTTTTTGCTTTGCGTGACGAATTGCTTTTATCCCTCATAGCTTCAGCTTCGTATTGTTCGAAAGCAGCTTCAAAATTATTCCTTGATAAAATTCTGATGTAGCGCTACAAAGTGTCTATTTCACAATTCGAATGACGAAGAGCTGTTGAGCAGTGAGTTAGCTACGACTGAGTTAAAATCAGACTTAAAATTTTTCTTCAAATGTGCACCTTGCGACTTATGACAACCGAGTAAAATCACAAACACTTTGTTAAAAAAGCAGCTTTTTAAATTGTGTACGCACGGCTTTCATAGTTTACGGTTATTTTAGTAATCGCAAAAAGTTTTTACAAACCGAAGACAACGTAGGTATCATTCTCGACACGTGGGCGGAATACTTTCTAAGAAAACAAACACGTATTATAATGTTGATCTTGTAGAAGGCGGTGCAGTCACTGTAAATATGGGTCGCTTAGGATTCTCTCTGTTGTTTTAACTTTAAGAAAGCGTAAACGTGAACTAAATATTAGTGTAGAAATGTGGCAGTACAGTTTCATTGTGTTGATTCTTCTTTCGTCACTGCACACCATTCGAGAGGCACATTGCCGTGGGCACGGTGCTGGTGCGAGACATTACCACAGCACAACAACGACGACCACCACCGAAACGACTGCGGCGCCAAAGATCTGGGCTTCCGTTGAGGACTGCGAAGACGAACTCACCAGCAAGTGTCTCAAAGAGTGCGCTTAATTTTTTGCTCAGCTGGCTCAAAATGCCAATGCCCATGACACAAGTGCCCAATCATTTCTTATTTTTTACAAATGTTTTATCCGCAGAAACAAAAAATGCAGAATTCTGACGTTAAAATTTTGAGACATTGCATTAGTGGTCAAAAACTATTTTGACTATTTAACTTTAGCTAAAAGTGTAGACGCAAAAAATTTTTCTTTTATTTAGATGTGAACAACAAGGCTACTTTCTTAAAGGAAGCGTTGCTTGCTACGAACAAAAACATTTGACGTCGAAGCAGAATTTCAGAGTGTGCTTCAATGAGTTTGCGAAGCAAATTCAGCCCGGCGAAGAGTATGTCGGGAAAATCGAGGCGCCCGCTTTGAGATTCAAATTCAGCCGCAACGAACACGTTTAGATGTTTCCAAGTGGCTCACCAAAAATATCGAAGCAGCAACACGGGAACGGGTATCAATCCGTTGGTGAACATGCTCAAGAAGGCAGAACTCTGCGTGGAAACTTGCCGTGAGCGAACAAATTGTTTTGACAAGTAAATTACGTTAAGTGGATTTTATACTCAACGAATCAATCGCAAGTATCAAGCTAATGTATAAAAATTTTGCAGTTGTGTGGCAACTGCGGGCAACCGACAAAAACAGATTGGTAGCAAATGCTATGTTGAAGTCCGACACAACGTCACGAAGAACTATCTGCAGTGTTTGCGGTCAACGTTTACGGCGCAGATGCCGCACAAATATTTCATCCGCTGAATGGAACAGTCACCTCATCTGAGTGTGCTCTGTCGATACAATGAATTGCTCACCTTTTTGCCTTTGTGTTTGATTTCACTTAAAACACATGTTTTTTAAACTTAATTCGTTGAAGTTTGGTTTATCTACGAACGCTGCCATGACACTCCTTGCCGATGCGGCTTTGTCGCCAACGTTTTTTGTACGTCTGCCTTTGAGGCGCTTGACTGTCTGACTGACTGGTGAAACACGAAAGCAAAGTTTGCATGTTTGGTGAAATTTCACATGTTTCAAGTGCTGACGCTCGATCGCTAGTGAGACGCGCAACAAGCCCGTGTCAAGTGCTGTTGTGACGTTATGAACCGGATAAAAGCGCCCTTTTACTTTTTTACGCAACAAGTAAGCTGGCAAAGCCGGAATGCATTCGAACTTTTAACCAAAAAACACATGCAAAAAAGTTTCGTTTTGGCATTTTTTACTTTTTCATTTTTTTTTCTTCGGCGGGAAGCTTTTCCGTAACATTCTCTAGAACATCCTGGAATATTTTGAAATTGTTTGACCGTCTGGACACAGTATACCAGTATACTCTCGCCGTATGCTGACCTTTTCCGAGGCGTGGAAGAGGGGAAAAGGAAAGGGGAAAAGCGGAAAGGGGGCGAAAGTCAATGTCTGACCATATAGCTATTCTTTCTTTTGCGTTTCGCGCTTTAAACAGAATGCAAAAATGGGATTGACGAGAGATATGGTAACTTAACATGTTCACGGAGACTATAGTCTCCGCATAATGGCAGCCATTTTTTAGCTTTGCGTGTAATGTCAAGATTTTTACAAAGCAAGAAAAACTGTGGATTTCGCTGACTGCAGTATTGTCTCGTTTTATGTCTTGCATACAGAGGTCGCGTCTCAAGCTTCTCCGGCACCCGGCACAAGAAATGATAAAGCACCGAGAAGTGATGCACTTCGAGAAGTGACTATTCAGATGTTGAATTCTGAATTCACCGTTAGCTGAACTACACGTAGTATGTTTCGGTAATACTTCGGCTATTTCACTGCATGCTCAAAACCGTATCATACTGAACTTAGAACTAACTACACGATGCATGGTACACAGCGTCTCAGACTCTTCGCAGTACACACCCGAGCGCCGCCGCCTGCTGCCACACTGAAAATCAAGATCACACGACGCATGCGGCAATGATTGATGAGCCAGCAGTTTACGCCTTTGTAGTCATTATGTGCACCGACTCGCTTGCGCTGACATTCGCTTATAAACGAAGGGCGTGCTAGAGAGTACATTCTTGAGTTGCAATACAGCTGCAGAAAGCATGCTAGAAGCTAGCTTGCTATAACACAGTTGGCACTAAATTTTACGGCTTAAATCTTACAGAAAGCGCAAGAGTGACGCATCTGGCATTTCGTCATCGAGCCAAAAATACACGAGTTCAGCTTACTTTGCTGCACTGCAACACAACGCGGACGCTCTCGCTGTGGCGCTTTTTCAGAATGAAAATGAATCTAGCTACAGTCGTTTGTTTTCTTCTGCAATGTGCATGCGTCTTTGGAAGAGGCGGACATGGTGATCACGCACTTTATGTAACTCGGAGTTGTTGTTCACACACTGGGCATGTTGAATGCTGTATTAGCCTCGCCGTTTCACACACTCATCGAGCCACAAATTCCAATCGCTCGACTGGCAATAAAGTTGCTTTCAAAAATTTGCAGAATAGAGTTTTAAATTTATTTTTGACGCCCGAAAAAAATATTACGTTTTATCATAATATTTCTTTTCATCGCGTACGAACATTCCAATTTGAGCTGCTTCGCTTCGCCAAAGATGACACAGTCGAGTATTACACAGACAAGCACACGGAATCGTGGGCGAGGTTTCGCGACTGCATTTCGAAAGGACGTTCCGCTTGAACAAGATACCGCGTAATAAACTCTAGTTGTAATTTAACATCTAAGACTTCATCAAACTTCAGTGATTTCACCGACTAAACGCATGAGCTCGTTTTGCATCATGTATTGATAGCTATGTAGACAGACGTATGCTATTACCCCATTGTCTCCTATCTCTTACCCGCCCTACGCCTGTCTCGCGTGTTGTTGTAGAGCGTTTCGTGGTGCTCCAAAACATTTTTCTGCAAACAAAACAATGTGCTCAGGTGACAGTAGGTGTACTGATATAGCAGCTGAATGTTCCAGCTGTTCCTGACCTGTTCGACCTGTTCAAGGGTATTGCAGAACATTTTCAAAAATCTCTTGGTTGTTTTTGTCTAATGCAACTCGCATTTCGGCTTTATCGAGCCCTCTTGTCCGCATAGATGCTGGGATATTGGTTTGCAAAACTACAATCAGCTCCTAGCAGCCGTATCGTTTGGACACACCGCTCGGAGCGGCGCTGATGAAGGCATCAGACTGCATCAAAAACTGCCGGCAGCACCTAAACTAATGCTGAACGCTGTACGTAAATTAGTGTCCAAAAACTAGTTGAACTTAAACAGTCTCCATGCCGGAGCTGCAAAAGTTCGGATGTGAACATCTGCTTTGGGATACACCACGGAGTGATACTCCTTTTCGAACAAAGCCGAAGAAAATTATTTGGAAAATGCGGAAACAAGTAAAACTGCCGAATGGCGAAAGAGCATCCTGCCTATGGCACAAAATTCGAGGCGGACACATGAAATGTCCTGCAACACTGTGAAACGCATTTTAGTTTTTTCGAATTTTTTATTTTTTGAACATGGAGACGAAATTTAGTGTCTATGAAGATTACATACTGTCTGCGGAGACACATGGAGTCCATATGAGTACTAGACGTCTGCCAAGTTTCGATTTTGCGAGGGAGAAAGAGAAAGGAAAGGAAAGGATTTTGTCCGACCATATTGCGATCCTTTGTTCCGCGCTGTCCGCTCCAGGCAGGCTGCAATAAAATGCGCTCCGTTTCAACTACGTGTTTAGTTGCACCCCCTCGTCGACTGACAACGCAGTTGAGCTTATCAGTCGATGCTACGATCAGACAGTTAACCTGGCTCGGCACGACTATCTCTTGTCCATGCAAGACGTTATCTTCGCCGCTTGAAGATGATAAGCGTTGAGTCGACTTTGCCACTCCCAACGGTGAAACC
>JAQGBB010001158.1:0-14520 GCA_034691745.1 Prismatolaimus dolichurus
CCCTGGCGAAAAGAAAAAAGGAAAAAGAAGCGTTAAAGGAGGAAAAAGAGAAATACTCAAAAGTATTCAGCCGCTCGCTACGCTCGCGGCATATTTTTTAATATCATTTTATAGAAAATCGCGAAAATTTTCGCCGCTCGCATGTTAAATTTTTCCTCGTCTCCGCCCCGCTGGACAAAACACCATGGGCGCCGCTGTTTATCGTACAGTGGAGTGGAACCGGCATGAAGAAGTTTTTTGTTAATCGTAAATTGGAAGTTCTACATCCCTGACACTTCAAATGTTTTCAACTGCCCAATTAACAGTCAAAACTCAAAAGGAATCGGTTCGACACAGAATCAAATCTTATCGTGTCGATTTGCTTCGAACTTCTTCGCCTGGAAAGAAGATCGACAAGAAGCTTTGCCTGTCTTGCGATCAGCACAATCGAGATTTGTGTTTTTCGGTTTATAGTAGCTCATGGTGCATCGTACCAAGGTCCGCAACAAATCGCGGAGGCTTTAGAATCCGTAAAGGTGGACGACGACGTCTTCAAGTTGGACGCGGCCGAGCAGAGAGTCGACGAATCGGATGCAGATTCAAGTGAGGCGGCAAGTGAGAATTGGAGGCCCTCGCTGTGTTGATCTTCTGCCCATGTTTCTAGCAAATCTGGTACTACGTCGGGTTTATGCACGCGAGCAGAAGCTGATTCATGCGGAGAGGCGCGGATTCATGCCGTCGAGAGCGGGACCTCTAGCGTGATAATAGTGGATATCGATCGAAAGTGCCGACGGTCGGCTCACTGGATCTCTGATCTTTTCATTGACGATCTCATTCACTTGCTTCCACTGCCTCTTATATCGATCGATTTATTGAATCACACTTGTTCTGCTTTTTATAAAACTGTCAAAGCATGCAGCATTCTTACCCAATTCCGTGTGCGTTTTATGACTTGTGATGTTTGGTTAGACTATGTAATATGTGTGCAGTACTGGCTTCTTGTATGCATGCATGGTAATGATTATTATATCCGTCAGATTCGCACTCTCTCTTCGCGACATTATCTTTTGTATTCGCAGAGAGCTCCCGCTGTTCAGTTACAGGAAGCTTGGCGCATTGATTACCGTATTGTGACTGCGCATTCTAGCAGTGGACGTTTGTTTGTTCGTTCGATGTATTGTATTGGCAAGTGCATTTTCGACTGATAAAGTTTCTTGATTGTGTTTATAAAGCTGCTCGCTTTTGAAAGAAACATACATCGAGTAGATATACCACTGCGTTGCGGCGGGAGGACTGCACTTGAAGAAAGCAGAGCAGTATGCGTCGGTGGGAAGTCTGTGAGCAACAAAGTGAGCACGGCCAAAGATCGTACACAATCCGATTAGCCGCAGGGTGTTTCACGCTCGTACTAAGCTAGTACTCAATTACTATCTGCTGGGACTTCACAGAGTCGCAATGGTTGCTACTGAGATTTGCACGATTCACATCGAGCTCTGTCGCTTATTGCACGTGTAAATCATTCGATAAATAACCGCAAAATCCGTTGATCATGTTAACGTACCTCCAGGCTACTATGACGTTAGCATTAATGCTGCGCTGCTGCTGTACGTTGCTCATACTCGTACATATAGTGGGGCGTTGTATCGCAATTTAAAATTCTTCAAGTTCACGTTTGTTTTGTCGAGCTACCTATCTTTCTTTAGCTGCTCTCACGATGTTTATAGCTGCATGTCAGTCAACAAAGGGCGCGAAACAGAAGACGATTATACAGATACTTGTTTAGCATACTACTAATCAAGCTGGCACATGGCTCAGCGGCCTCAAAGGCAAAAACTCATTCAAGCATTCGACAACACTAGTCTCTCGCAGACTGCGAATCTATGAATATTCCAATGCACTCAGGTCAGCAAATCACAAATCCGCACTCAAGAGAACACCGAAAGTAACTTTTTCTCACCGCTTGGGCAACACCGACACCCTCGAGGAATCGTCAAAGGAAGACCACAACGCGCTTACATACATCCATCCATCTCACATCCGCCACCACCAGAGCAGCTACTGCATCACTTTGTGTTCAGGCGAAATAATAAGGAAAAAGGCTATTTACACAGTCGATCTAGAACAACTAAAGCGCGAACGATCGTCATGAGGAGAAAGATAGCGATTCGCGTTCAGCAAGGTTATGAGCTACATCAGACGGTCTCAACTAGACCTCCATGAATTTGAGTCAATCAGAAACATAGATTGAGTAAAAATGGAAACAAAAATCGAAAACGTTCTGAAAAATAGTCTCGTTCAGTAGGAACTATCTACAGTGAGTCTCAGCAACGAGTCAACATCAATGAATCTGTCGTCCATACACTGACGCCGCCCATCAGTAAAAATGTGATCAGTACAGCACAGTCAACATCCAAGCACTGCCGGCCAGCGAGCAACTACACGACGGTTAGCGCTAAAACGAATACAGTAACCAGAACATGTTCTACAGTATACACAATGACAAAGAACAATACACTAAAAAGAGCATGTTCGAAACAGTCCATTCAGAGAAGTTATCAGTGGCCATACATTAAGATTAGGTGAAGAGATCCTCAGCACAATCCGTCGTCGAGAAAGGAACAGCCTATCCCATCAGTTGCTTCGTGACAACGCTGTCAAGTTCAGGAGCCAACTGAATCGCCGCCGCTTGAGGCAGTGCCATAACTCTCATCTCCACCGGCGGCGTCACATTGAACTCGTCCAACACATGCTCATCAAACGGCACTTTCGCGTAGCCATCGACGATGACGCCATCGTTGACGACCTCATCGGGCAGACGAACGCCGTACATCGCCGGATCGTCTGGAATGTTCAGTTCTTCGTCGTTGACCTTCGACTTCTTCGCTCTGATCGGCATGCCGTTTGCTCCGGCGAGCGCTTCTCCTCGACGCTTCAGCTTCGAATGTGGCTTAGCTCGTCCCACTTTTGATGCAAGCTGCGCCTCCACGCATTCGCTGTTCTTTTTCTTCTTACTGCCCTTCGACACCGCTTCGGGCGGCTGTGGACGCAGATGCGCTTTGAAGCTCGTCGATGACGACTGGCCATCGTCGCCTGCTTCCGAAACATTCGATGCTTGCTGTGGTGACTTTACGACGTCCTTCTTGCCCCGCGGCTTCACTTCTGCTTGGGACGGCAGCGGATTCCAACGCAGATACTCTTTGCGCTAAAACATACCGAAAAGCTTGCTGACGTGCTCTACACTTCTAATAGGCTATCTTCTCAATGCAAAAGGATCAACCAGCCCACTACCTCAGTCTCTCTGTTCACACCTTTCCCGAGCTCTTCCACTCGTTCACGATGTCCATCGCGTTTGAGAGATTCGCCAGGTGCTCCCACGTGTCGTGCGCGGGGCTGAAGTTTTTCCAGCGCACCTCGTAATGAATGCACTTCTGGTGCGTCTATAAACGGTGCGCGGACACGCTGAAGCGAAAATTCTATGGCATAGAATGCGCAAACGTACGAGATCGTTGAGTTTCCATGACTCGCCCTTAATCGAATGGACCTCGAATTCGCTCTCCGGCGTCGATCTGTCGGAACGCTCATCAGAATCACTCGCCGCCATCTCTGTTTCAAGCCAGAAGACAACTATTGTTGCTTCACGCCGCAAGGCTAAGAAGCAGCGACCAAGAAGAATAGTTGACGCAACTAGACATTGGGGGAGGAAGGATCACGCGTCTATTTCGCTCCGTCTGCCGCGTCCTAGGTGCAACCTCAAAGGTGCGATCTCAGATGAGACAGTGCAAGAAACGCGATCACGTTCGCGGTGTCCGTTCGAGCAGCGAAAGACAGGAAACTAAATTGATCTCAGCTGCAGACGAAATGTGAAAGCGGATAAAACACGAAGCCTTCAATTTTAAAGGTTACAGCAGATTACGAAACTGAACACATCGCTAAACAAGTAAATCGACAAAGCCGAAAATGCATCCGCCGAGACGAAAAAACGCGCCAGGCATATATGTTGTGTTCTGGAACACCGTGGAACACTATGGAACACTCGGGTGTTCCACCGCTAAAGAAAGAATTTTTGTTCGGGGGCTTTGCCCTACCCCCACCGAACCCCTTCCATTGGCTGGTTGGCGCCTACCTTAGGCAATTTTGTCGTAGTGTTCTCGAATAGCCTGGAACACTTTTGGAACACTCTGGAACAGTCTGGAATACCCTGAAACTGTCTGGAACATGTGCACTATGATCCTCTAAACGTCGTCTAACTTTCGATTTCTCGAGGGAGGAGGGGGGAATGAAAGTCCGAACAGTTAGCATCCTTTATTTTTTTCGCTCGCTCGTTGGCGGATGCAACTAAGCAAATGCAATCAGAAAACGCACAAGTAATCACAGATAGTAATGTCAACCAACTACACAAACTCAAGGTGGTCAACGGTATCGGCTAAGTTTTTGAAAAGAATTATTATCCCATTTAATTAATAAAAAATTATCTTCCAGGTTTTTGGAAATAAAAAATCGACTGTGCCTTTTTTCGAGTACATTTTTCAGAAATCTCAGTTGCCTTTTTGCACTTTTTAGAATTTTTAATTTTTTCCGGTTTTTCTTAACTTGTCCAGTTTTTCAAAATTTTTTTAATTTTTTATCTCTGTAACGGCAGGATGCCTTTTAAAACATTTTTTGTAACGGCGGGATGCTTTTTTGCAGTTTTTCAAATTTTTGCATTTTTCCGGTTTTTATGAATTTGTCTTATTTTTCGGAATTTTCTTAATTTTTATGATGGGAGGATGCCCTTTGGAACATTTTCTAACTGCGGGATGCCTTTTCAAGTTTTTAGAATTTTTCATTTTTCCGATTTTTTAGAATTGTTGCGAGTGTATGAAAGTTGCCTTTTTAGGCCCACTGACGAAGTCAGTAGGCCTATGGACTTTATTACAGTCTACAGCACCGCCGTTTTGTTTTCGTTTTGTCGTTGAGTGGTGGTGGCATAGTCGGAAAGACAAGCGATGGCGCAACGGCGCTCGTCGAGCCCAAGGACAAGGTCGAAGCAAGTAAAGAAAAAGAGAATCGACAGCTTGTCAATCAGGTATGTGCCCGACGTTCTGGACAGTTTCGAGCAAGCAGAGATTCTTATTACTGTTGTTACGAGTAGTACCGAAGAATGGCGTTGAGATCAGCGAAGCTGGCTGTGTCAACATCAGGTGCGTCGACCACTCCTGAATGAAACGGCCTTCTCTCGCCGTTCGTCTGATGTGGCACTTCGTTCCCTTCTCCAACCAACTAGGTTCAGCAAAGCGAGTTCGACTTGATGAACGAAACGTTGGAAGAAGAGAACGTATCAGGCACGGCAGAAGTCCTTGTACGTTGGCCGGGTTTGGCAAAATTTCAGAACCAGTATTCTGGAGACCGGCTGAACTTGCAGCGTACTCCAATATGTCAAAATGACGGCCACATTGCGTTATTATTCTGATACGTTGGAGTACCCTGCAAGTTGAGCCGATTTCGAGAAAACTGGTTCTGAAATTTTGTCAAAACCGGCCAGCGTACAAGGACTTCTGCCGTGCGTGATAGTTGAAGACGTTGATCTATAGACGTGGGGGAAGGAGAAGAGCCTGACCCGCTGTTTTTCCCGATGTGTTACTCGTCTTTTTTGCAGGTTTTCTCATTCCGTTCGCCAGTATGCCGAGTGCAAGTTGCTGTTCGCCACCAGCGATCATCTGCGCGCGCACGTCTGCTTCGTGAAGTAGTTGCCGTTCACGTGCGACCTTTGCATGAAACCCTTCGCCTGGCGTAGCAACCTTGATCGTCATCGTCGTACGTACACGGGAGAACGACCGTACGCGTGCGCCGTCTGCTAGAAACGATTCACCCACGCGCAGACGCACGAGCGACTGAGCGCTCGCGTGAAGCTACCGAGCATCGCACGTGTGAGGCGAAAAACAGAAATGCGAGTGACTCAGATATATATGGGGGTGGATGACCACAGTTTGTCGACTGATTGGACGTTTAGACACTACTAATTTGTTTTCTTGATTACTTAGCTGTTGCTGACTGGCAAGCTTTTGGCTATGTTTGCTTCGAACGCTTGCATAACACATCTTCGTTTAGCGTGTTCCGTTTGTTGTGCAAGCTGTCTGTGTTGGCGATGATATCTTGTGATGATAAAATGTCGGCTGGGGTTGCCTATAAGCTGTAAGTAAATACGGTTGCTCTGGCACAACAGCGTTGAAGTATTTCACTAGAGTAGTCGGACGGACAGGAAGCGTATCCCTTCCCGCACTACAGTGTGATGCGACGTTTATCAATCATGGAGATTTTCTACAGAATAATATAAACTTTCTTTACTAAAGAAGCAAAAACACTTTCCAAACCCTAGCTCCGAAACAAAAATACGCGTCAAGCCACACAGCTGGCGCTGCTTTAGACACCTATAACCGGCGGTAACGCCTGGAGGCAGATTCACTGTATACATTAAACTGCACAGCACATCAAAGTAGCTTACCACTCATTCTAGCAAAACACGGTAGCACTTTTGAGGTGCAAGAAAATTTGCCGCAACATCTGATCAAAAGCAAAAGTCGTCCACCAGTACACGAGCGTGCATTTCTTTCACCATTTTTAGAGCCACTGATGCACGTGAGTGGCCTTTAATATGCAATCAGGGCCGTGGGGCCGGCCGGCTGTAATTCGTACACCCAACTACTGCTTATTAGGGCCACTTACGCACGTCAGTGACCCTATTGCGGTGGCTCGCCTCTGTGTGTGTGAACGTCTGTCTGTCGACACTATAACTTTTGAAATAAGAGAGCTAGCGGAATGAAACTTTGTACGGGTGCCTTGGAGAAAAACTAGGTTCAAGTTCTTATATGGACCCCAGGGATGTTTTGGGGGGAGGGGGGGGGGGCAAAGGGAATTTTCGTTATGAAGGGATGCCCTTTTCAGCTTGGGACCAAGGCAAAAAATTTGTCGAAATTTTTCTCTCTTGACTGCCGCGTTTTCGCATTTCTCGTGTCATACATCACGTGAGTGATTTGAGAAACCGGTTTTGCCGATTTTCATGGACACTATATACCTAAATAGTGTCCATAAAAATCAACATCATTTTCGATTTTTCTGTTTACAACTTTCGCCTTTGCTATGAGTGAATTATTTACCGCAGCCGAGGAATTGGCAAGTTGCCAGCCTACTATTGGTAGGTTGCCAACCTATCACTGGTAGGTTGCCAGCGTACGATTGGCAGGTTGCCAGCGTGCGATTCGCAGGTTGCCAGCGTACGATCTTCAGGTTGGTAGCGCACGATGGGCAAGTTGCCGGCTTACCATTGGCTGGTTGTCAGCGTACCATTGGCAGATTGCCAGCCTACGATGGGCAGGTTGCCAGCTTACCATTGGCAGGTTGTCAGCCTGAATAGCATATTTCATTTTCCAAGCTTCTGTTATAAAATCCTGTGCGTGTATAACTTTTTTTCATAACAAAGCAACTGTTTGCTTCTGTCGAACATCAGTGCGTTCGAGATGGTTATGTAATGCAGAGAGGTGACACACGCTGCGTCAGTGACCCTCGAAAATCCATTCGTCATACTCTTTCCACCAAGCGTTCTCGGGCTGCGCTCGTGGATCGGTGTCACTTTCGTGCACCATGATACCATAGATGACAAATAGGGCTGACAGTTCTGCTATCGTTGCACCTGGTAACGTCTTCACAAGCCACTCTAGATTTCGATTATCGGGAAAGTTTTTGTCCATCGTAGTGTCGCGTATTGGATCATAGTTACCATTTTCTCGATCAAACGTTCCAGGAAGCGTGCCACCACGCTTCTGCCAGATGCGAGCCGGATTCACGCGCACTTGGAACACCATCTGAATGTACTTCCCATCGTGCTCGTACACTTTCGCATATGTCGGGTGTGCGGCGTATTTGATTGATGGCGAAAAGTACAGTACGCTTTCTTGGCTGGCGTACGCACCGCCGGGCGTTGCTCGCAATCCATTGGTGAGAAAGGTACTATCGAGAATGTGCCACGTGCCATGGTACGCAACGTGCCATCCGCCGTATTTTTCGCCAAACTCACTGGCCGATTTGGCGACGTTGATGCTGATACGGCGCCAGCCGATTGGACAGTGATAACGTTCACCGCTGTAGACTAGATTGAAGTTGGATGTAGGCGTGAATCCCGGCTTATGTGAACTAGGCCCGTAGCTTCGGTTGAAAGCTGGATTAAGCACGGTTGGACACGCTGCGATGCTGTATTCGCCGATCATCACACAAGAGACTCCAATTTTCGCCAACTGAGCTAACTGTCTGAGTGCATGTTGCAGTGCTTCCGTCACTGTGTCTTTTTGTAGCGCAAATGTTAACCTGATACCTTTCGCGTTGTTTCGAATGCCTTCTTCTTGTGTGATGCATACCGAGACTTGCTGCATCGCGACTTTTATCTCGTCTATCAGTTCTGAAGTTGGCTCTTCTCGCGTCATAAATGAGACTGACAGTTCGGATGAATCAAAGTTCACCCAACCAGCGGATAACACCGAGGTCTCGTTTGGATTAATAACAGATTCTAGGGCACATTTGATCAACTCGTTGTATCGCTGTTCGTGTTCCTGTACTGCTGCGTCGTCGCGTAGCATGAGCGCCTTAGAGAACGCCCATGCGCGTTGAAATTCAGCGATCGTAGCATTGACTTTGATGATCGGAAGGGACCATTTTTCGAGGGCGTCGAGGAAATCAGAGATCCAAGCTTTCATGGAGTTGCTGAAATGTTCTCTGTCGTCCTTATGCTCAAGCTCTTCATCGTTAAGCAGTTTCTGCAGGTCATCGTCTGACATTTCCTCTCGCAGGTAAAGCATAATCTTCGTCTGGATGTGTTGGAACCAGTTTTTGTCTTGTCGCTTCGAATACCGTATGGCATTCTCTACGATTGTGCAAGGACGGTGCATGTATGCTGCAGCATCAACACCAACAGCAGAAGCACTAGCAGGCTGAGACGAAAACGCAACAACTGCACCAGCAACAACAACGTTGTTTAATGGCAGACCAATTTCCAATGCATTACCAATCACAGACCCTCCGACATTTCCTACAATCTTCGCTGCCGCCACTTGCCTCTGGGCACAAGTCAGCTTCTCCTGTAGCCCTTCAAAATACTTGGCAATTTCGTCTAGCAGTGCTTGCACTGTTTGCCTTCGGCCCGTAAGCTGTTTCTCAAAGTCTTCCTTCATTTTCTCTTTCAGTGCTTGACACTTCGAACCTGCATAGTGTGGTTGCCATCCACTTAGATATTCGTTGAACTCTCGACGAAGTTTTTCCTCGTCGTCGATCGTGTTTCGTGACTCCATTTCGTTCCACAAACGCCGCACCTTATCCTTCAGTGGCAAAGATTCATCGTCGAGGACAGCGTCTGCGAAAATATACGTGAGCATTGGAACGCTCAGCAAACGCGCAGAGATATCCGTGCCAGAAAAGATATACAGATGATGATGGTGAATAATGTCACGTAGACGGCGTAGGGAAACGAAAACTCCGTAGTCACACGCTCGCGTCAGCTGAGTGAGGTCTTCTCGGATATCGCCGCGCTTTTCGTTTGCGAGATCGCGACATTCTTTAGAGTTGAGCAGTTCGATAGTTTTGCGTGCCACTTCGGCTCGACCAATGGCGACAGTTTCGATTTCTTTGAGGAGCAAGCGCAGCGCGATAGCAGTATTTGCGACTGCGCTGGTTTCGTGTTCATGCGATAGCCCCACGTTAGATGGCGTCATCGTTGAAGTATGAAGCTAAAATTTTAAATCGAAATTCTGGTTGATTCCTTGGTTTCTCTTTAGTAGATTTTTACCTGCACAATGGGCTTTTACCTCTTTATACTTTTGACGCAGTTTGTTGGCCAACGACGTGCGATCGCTTGCAGACCCAACGGGGTCAACGCACAGAACTTCCCCTTCGCAAATACTATTGTAGACGGCTGCAGCCGCTGGTCGCCCTGTGGGCTCGGTGAGCCAACATCGTTCAATTAGCTTACGCATAACCTCGTATCGCAAATTTGGCGGAAACGCCGGACGCTTTTTTGCCACACCAATCTTGTACATGACCGCAAAGTCGTTATCCACTCCAAGTCCGACAAACACCGTTTGCCCAGTGAACAGCTCATACAGCGTCATTCCAAGTGCGTAGATGTCAACGCTGACTTCGTACGATGCCGGCTGCATTGTGCCCCGACCTTCGAGGAGCTCGGGCGCCATGTAGCGTGTTGTGCCGCGCGATCGGTCGGTGTGGGTCTCCGAATTCTGAAGCTGATGACAAATATCAAAGTCTGTTAGCTTTGCGACGCACGCTTCGGCAGTGGTGTTGAAAAGGATGATGTTGTCAGGCTTGAAATCGCGGTGAGCAACTCTGAGCCCGTGCAAATATCTGAGACCGCGTGCAATATCCTTTGCAATTGAGAACTTTGTGACGTCATCGATGAGCCATTCTTTCAGAGTTTTCGCCAGACTCATATCACCTTTTTCTAGCACAAGCGCAACCCGCGGCGGATCCAAGACCGGTCGTGCGCCCAACATTTTCACTATGTTCTCGTGAGAGAACTCACGCAGCTTCGCTGCCGTTTCCTCGACATGCGGCTCAGCATCGCTCTTGAATATCTTTATCGCAACGACGTGAATAACTTTCTCGCTGTGAAATCGGCCTTCGAAGACGTCACCCGAAGCGCCGGAACCAATCTTCCGCTCTTTGCTATATCGTAATCCGACGGCGAGTTGTGTGAAGGAGCTGTCTACGACGTCATCTGGAGGTTTGGTCACTCTTTTTTGTGCTTCAGTGTCACTCGTTAAAGTCCAAAGCTAAAATTTGAAACCGAAATTCTGGTTGAATTCTTGGTTTCTCTTCAGTGGGATTTTAACATGCGAAACTTGACTTTATCTCCTTAGAACGCATGTCTCAACTGGATGCGGAACACGCGGCAAACGGGTGGCTGATTCTGCTAAAAAATTCTTTTCCATGAAACCTGATCAAATTGTCGACTTTTGACAAAGACTTTTGGC
This sequence comes from Prismatolaimus dolichurus, assembly GCA_034691745.1. NCBI lineage: Eukaryota > Metazoa > Nematoda > Enoplea > Triplonchida > Prismatolaimidae > Prismatolaimus > Prismatolaimus dolichurus. Next base: position 10,989 of record JAQGBB010001158.1, read on the forward strand.
GACAAAAACCGGTTTTGAAAGGTTTTCCTTCTCGCACTGCGCGGTCTCAAACTTGACAAGTTTTGAAGAATTTTTTAGACAGACAGTTTTGAAGACAAAGTAAGACATACTCAAATCGATGCTGCTCGCGCTACAGGAAGCCGATTCACTCATGTTTGATGCGTCCATTTAACTCTTGTTTGATGCCAAACTGTCCTTTTGATCACAAATATTTTCAAGACAAAAAGTTTTTTCTCGAATCTCAGGGGTGCCCGTAAAAATTCGAGAAAAACATTTTGTCTTGAAAATATTTCTGATCAAAAAGATAATTTCGAGCATACTTAAAGCATCATAAATCACTTGGTTTGATCAAAATCGGCGCACTGGCTTCGAGTTATGGTCAAAAATGAAAACGTGAATTCATTATTTAAGTTGCAGTACTTGACCCTAATCTGGATGGTCTAGAACAAAACGTTGCCCTTGCACTGCTAAAACAATGCAATTTTCGTGTTCAACACACACGGCTTGATAGGAAATGGCTTAACAACGCTAACTACAAAGTACAATGCTAAGCGATTTACGGTTGAGAGTCTTCCAATTTATGGGCCTTTGGGGTCAAGTTGCACCAGGTCCAGCAAGGATTACGTAACGAATGGGCGGCCGCAGGAAACGACACTGATGCGCAAAGTAGACCATATATCGGGCTAAAAACGCTGAAAGTACAACATAGGGCACCTCTAGGTTTTTGAGACAATGGTCAAAAAGTGCAAAAATCGTGGTACGAAAATTCCCGAATTGGCGACAGTTTTGACGCTGCTGTTTTGGCGCGAGAGTGCACACGAACAGTTTAGACGTGCTAGATGCGCACCTCGCGTGCGATCAAAATGCATTAAACACGAGTTGAAGCGGTTCACTGTAGCCCGAGCAGCATCGTTTTGTGTATGTTTCACCTCATCATAAAAAATTCTTCAAAACTGGTCTAGTTTGAGCCCGTGCAGCGCGAGAAAAACTTTCAAAACCAATTTTGGTCGCCGAAAGTCTTATAACTAGTCAAGTTTCACGGAAAAAAATTCAGCCGAATCGGCCGCCCGTCTACCGCGGACAGTGTGGTTGCTCCTCGTCCCATTCGGATATGCGTTCTTAGGAGCGCGAAAATATACAAATTTTCTTAAGTTTTTGGTAAGGTTGGAGCTTTCCTGCTTATCGGTGTTGGAATGCAATCCGAGCAACACCTGTTCTGGTAGGCACTTTTTGCACTCTCAGTTCACAGATAAACATGTGCCAGTTTATCCCCAAACTAAAAATCAATTGCTGATAATTGCGCAAGAATCGAAATGAGCGGACAAGGCTTAGATATTATCTATAAACATGAGCTTCTCATCCCAGAATTTGTTTACCCTCGTTGTTGTTTCCGAATGAAAATTTATGAGTCCGTGCGTTTGTGTAAGCTGCATCTCAGCTTCCTTGCGTTGCTGCACATGAAATTCTTCTTCGAAGTGGCGCTTCTCTGTAAAATTCCCGTCGCTATCAAGTTCATTCAGGAACGGAATCCAGAACTCGTGCTTTGTCATTAAAATATCGAGAAATTTATGGACTTGGAAATTTGGTAGTACTTCTCTCCGTATTAACGCAACTTCATCAGCGGAGAGCTCGCAAATTGTGCTTTCCGATGCTACCCTCTAAAAGGGCAACTTAGCCTCAAGTGCAGGTGCATATCTCTCGACGATGCGGGCTCTGTTACGCTTGAACACCTCGATCCAAGCGTTTCGAACCCCATCGCTGCTGGCCGCCATTGTCGACTAAGGTCGAATTGAAGGAACTTTTGCTTGAATCGAAACGAAAAAACACTGCTTGCAACTAAAATTTTTGCTCCAACCCTGTCAGCGTTGATAAGCTAAGCAAACACATGATCGCCGCACACGCGCACATTGCTCCTGACTGAAACTGCGTTGTGTGCTATATGTTTGCCAACAGCTTGCACAGTACACTTCAGTTGTAAACTACTAATAAGCTCACGAATAAGAGATAATTTATGCTATCGAGCAGACTAGAGACAGACACCAGACACCACGAAAGGCGACGTTTCGCCTATTCTTTGCTAGGCTTCGTCAGGCACAGATACAGTAGAACGCACAGAGTAGCGCCTGTGCAAAAGCTAGTAAACCGACGGCTGAGAAATGAGGGAGAGAAAGAGATAGAGAGAGAGTGAGGAGACAATAGAAGGTTACGGTAGTCAACAACCTTTCTCGATGAGTTCGCATACTTTACTCCATCCGGCAGCGATGCCGCTGCCAGCGTTCCGGTTCACCCGAGCGTTCGTGAACTGAATGTAAACGGCCTCCTTCTTCAGAAGTTGCAGCTCACCCTCGTCCATGGGAATGAGCTAACAAGCTTGACGTTTATAGACCATAGGAAAACTGGCTTTGTAGAAAATACGCTTTTTCAAACGAAAGCGTGCACATGCGATCTTCAACATAAAAGCAGTTTAAAGCGCCAGTAAATTGCTTGCTTCAGCAATAACGGCAGTTGCATTGCAGTTGAACTGGAGGTCTTGCTAAGCTAATCCGCAAAGTAGTTTTTGCAGAAAAAATGGTTTTAATGCAGACCTCAAATTGCGTTGTGTGCATTGCGTACAGCTTGTAAAACAACGACGATTAGCCCGGTTTGAACAAGTTTTTTAACCAATGAAAAATTTAATCCAAGGCAGACTGTCTGTCCCATTTTGAAAAACTTGAAAGCTCAGGAAAATTTTGGACAGTTTTGAGAAATTTTGCAAAAATGAGTTCTTGGTTAAAATTACCAAATTCGAACACGCTCCGGCAGTTTCGGCGCAATTCTACCTATTCTCAGTAGTTTCTAACACAGTTTTGTAGAATTATGCAAAAACGCGTACTCGGGTTGAATAATCCAATTTTAACCGGTTTCCGTAGTTTTCACTCAATTATTGCTATTTCCGCTTTGGGACTGTCGGATTCGGAGTCTTCCAGCTAACGTGCAACTTCGCCTTGACTGCGCCAATTTTGACCTACCCTCAGTAAGCCCAGCTGGCCTTTTTCCCCTCAATTCTTTATAATCATTCCAGGTTGGGGGTGCGGGAGCGAAGCCCCCCGCCTACACGCTTAAGACAAAGTTGCAACTTCGCTCTGCACCCATCTTGACTCGCCCCACTAAGCCCAGCCCGCATCTTTCTTTTCTAATTTTTATAATCATTTCAGGTTGGGGGGTGCGGCGGATCAAACCGCGTTTTTACAGAATTGTCTAAAATTTTGCAAAACTGTTACATATTGTGCAAAACAGCCTTACTTGCACAGAAAGTTGTTTAAACGTGGTAATTTGAGCCAAAATCGCATTTTTTTCAAAGCTGTCCAAAACATTCGAAAACATTTACGAAGAAGAAATTTTTTGGCTATCGAGCAGATTATATCAAACACAAGACACCCCCAACGCGACATTCGAAAACAATCCAAAGGTGTTAGAAACTGCTCAAAATGGCTGTGTTTGCACGAAAACTGTTGAAATTTTTTAAATTTGGTAATTCAAATAGTAAACTCAT
>JAQGBB010001159.1:0-14520 GCA_034691745.1 Prismatolaimus dolichurus
CGTCCCATTTTGCCAACCCTAGTTCATCTGACTTGTTTTTATTGACGCAGTAAAATCATTTTTATTCATTGTGGAATGCTTCTAGCAAAGTGCGATAATTATGCCCTTTTTTGCCGAAGGATGCTGGAGACGAGGATTTTTTTGCCATAACAAGTTTTCGCCGAGGGATGTTGCAAATCCCGTGCTCAGAAGGACCCCCGGAAGGAATTTTACTCTTCTGGAATTAGCATCTCCAGGGTTCACGCCAGGGCCTTTACGCGGCAGGTTGTCTGCCACGTGCGCCCTCGGAAAACATGAGAAAGACTTGAAAAAAGTGCGCCTTTTCGATAACAAAAATTGATCTGCAAGGCATCCCGCCGCGTGCGCCAAATTCTGGCGTGAACCCTGCATCTCTAGCTTGCACGGCTCCGGTGATCATTTCAGATTCACCGAACAATTCTAGCTTGCCCTAAATCGTTGACGTGTTGCTTGCAGACTGACAGACTGACGTCTTTCTTGTCTGCTTCCACGTGGTAGGGTTGTTAATCACCGGAGGGCACGAAACTTTGCCCCGGGGTCCCTTCTCCGCCCCCGATCAGTCAAAAACCATTTGGTTTTAGACATGGTTTTAGACATGGTTGGTTGAACGTTGTTGGTTTTTCTAACTGGATTGCCAGTTCCTGAACAGACAGGGAATATAGGATTTCTTAATCTCGATTTTATTTTGACCCTCTGAGTGAACAAAATTTGCAAGCCAGCAGCTCGGTAGCTACACGTTTCACTGATCCAGGACTAAAAGTGATTTTCAAAATTGACTGATGAATAGCGCCGTGCGCCAGTATATCTAGAATCTTCCATGTGTTTCCATATATGGTCCAATCGCCGATCAGTGTGTCTGCCTCGTCGCCGCAACTCGAGCAGTTGAGCGAATATGACCCCAATAGTTTCGTCCAGTTTAATTCCTCCTGCTGCTGAATCGGAGTTAAACTCTACCCTTGCCGGTAGTGACTTTTCACTCGGGGCCGCACTGTGCCGACTGCTAGCGATGTCAAACGGGAGCTTCATCAAAAAGACAACAATGTGGATGAGGGCCAAGAAGCTGGCACCGAGGTAGAGACTGAGATTGCCGCCGAGCGACACGATGAGCTGCTTCTTGTCCATTGTCTTGTACTCGAAGACGCGCGTGAACACGGTCCTTTCGGACGTCAGTGTTATGACCGTCGTTGCGTTCATGACAACCTCGATTGAGTCGTTATCGTAAAGAACAAGACGTTTGCTACTGTAGAGCAGCGTGTCGCAATTCTTATAGCATCGCCGCGAGCAGTTCGCTCTCGTCTCGTCTGTGGAAGCACCGAGCGCGTCGCCACATTTGTCGTTGCTGACGTAGGCGAGGGTGTTGAACTCAACGCCGGCGCAATTCTTGAACAGTCCTCGTGCAGTTTTGAACTTTCCGCTGAACTCGTTGATCAGGGGCATACAGCCACAAGCTTCCATGATAAGCTCCGCGCGGCACCACGTGACACACTCGAATTCAATACCGTCGACGCTCCGGTCGAGGCACCCGCTGCGGCGCAAGTTCGCCGACGTGCTCCAAGTCTCGAGGCTGAACTGCACGCCTTGCTTAAAGTTTACTGCTGGGAGCAATGGCGGCTGCCCCGACTCGGCTGACATCGTTCCGGCGAGATCGATAGTCACACTCTTGAGCGTGTTCGCTAGATCGCGATAAAGCATCTCAGCGCTAGCTGTTATTATTACTGTATCGAACACCGTGTAGAAGACGAGCGCGTCGGCAGCTAAACGATAGCAGGCCATCTCCATATAGCCGCCAGGCCCCGTTCCGAACCACTTCAGTTCGCGTGGCCCTTTGCAGACGTCGAAGATGGACTGCGTGATGTCCGCCGTGTTTGTGTTGCGACGACGAGCGACAAGCCGAGTTCGCTGAAGCACGCAAGTCGCCTCGGCCGTCACGCGAAGAAGTTCGATGAAATCTGTTCTACGACTTGCGTAGAAGTTGTACAGTTTCTCAGCTGTTTTGGTGTGGAAGATTTGCATCGATTCGCTTTGAATGTTTTCGGCTTCGACGAAATCTTCGAGCATCGCCGTTGTTAAGCCGAGAAGAGCACCTTCAAGCTCGCTGAACGTCGCTGCGTTTTGCTGGTCCAACTCGTCGCAGTACGAAAGAAGGGCGTCGTTGCAGGTGTCCTCGCTTGCTTTCAAAGAAAATGTGTGCGAGAGATTGTCTTGCGCCGAATGAAAGCTTTGAAGCTTTTCTCTCAAGTGCACAGTGATATCAGGAGTCGCCGCGAAAGCTCTAATAATCTCGTCGACGACTGTTTCGTTATCGTATAGTTGAAGCAAACTATTCTTATTCATGCTAATGCAAAGGGTTGCGTTGGAGAAATTTAGCCCATCGCGATTCGTTGCGGGAAACGAGACGATGCTCGCCGTCGGCTCTGAGAGATACTTCTGGGTTGTCTGCGAGATATCCCAGATGGTGAGCGACGCGAAGCCGACGAAGACGACGATCCAGAAGATGCGCTCGACGAGAAAGGGAGCGGTGCGAATGAAGTTGAAGACGCGGATTACAGTAGTCGTCGAGAATTTCTCGAAGTAGCTTTGCAGCACACTCATTTTCACGCGAAAATGTAGTCAAGGCGATGTGAGAAACTTCTTCGTTTTGAAGGTTCGCGTTGCCGTTCTGCTTTTATGAAAGAACTTTATTAAATTAATTTATCGATCCGAAGAGGTTCACGAAATTGTTTGTTTAGAAAAGGCAAAACTATTTTCTACAGTCGGTTCCAAATAGCAGATGAAGCATTATGATCACATCGAAGAAACCGAATACGAAACAAACGGGAATCGCAAACAAGCCAGCAACACAGCACGCACCCGCTGGAAGAACACCTTTGCGCCATCACGAGACGACGACGTGTCTGTGATTATCTTTCAACGATCGCCCCTCCCCCCACGAAGTGCTGAAAGTTGAAGAGTGTTGCATAAACTTTGGTTTGGGGAGTGACACAGTAATTGGGAAGGCTGCCGACTTTTCCCTCACACGGGTAATGCCTCCGACACGACTTTATAATTGAGCACTATCTGTCATACAAACTGTCGAAATCATTTATGGGTCGTGCAATGCCGTTGCTGAAAAAGTTGACTTTTGGGCTTACAACATCTACATACGTTACCCCCCATATGTGACGTAATAGCTAAATTTATGGGCTTCGGAGAAAACTGTTTTATACAAAGGAAGTTCAAAGTTCGGTTGAAGTCTCCAAGCTTTTCCTTCAATAATGTGCCAAATTTTTCAACGCTGGAATGCAAAAAGCGGAGTGAAAATTTGCAAATAGGCACTCGAAATTAGGCCAGCGTTACTATCAAGAGGATCACTTTCCGTATTGGCAACGCACTGCGCGCGTATGTCTGGGGGCCGTACATTTATGACGTCATGGCGAATGTTTACCTTTCGGACCCTCTCCCCCTACGTCCTTAATTATAGCATAAATATTGACTATCTTTTACACCTAACATTACTTTTGGCCAGACTTTTCCTCAAACCGTGACGTCATTAAATGTACCACCCCGCATCTGATCTTTACTAGGGTTGGCGTTTGGCGGGGGCAAAAATTTTGCTCTCCCCCATCCCTATGGCGCCCCATTTTAAGACAAAAAATTTTTCAGGCCAAAACCGAGCTAATATGCATGCTAACAGTGCTAAATTGTACGCTCTGGTGAACAGAACAATTCGGTCACACTGTTTGCTCAAAAATAATGAAATTTTGAGAAAAACTTGAAACTTTTTTCGAAAACAATTTCAAATTTTTTTGGAAAAAAATGTCGTTGGCGGATGGGGGAGCATTTTCAAAAATTTGCCCCATTAGGGCGGGGGCCCCATTTTGCCAACCCTAATGATAACGAGACAGTTGTCGACGAGATTATCGGAGCTTTGGCGTCGACGCCAGACATCACGCAAAAGCTAGGAGAAAAGCTCGCAAAGTTTCACTCAGTACAAGAAGAACTCTCGAAAATCTGCTCGTTGTCGAACATCAATGCGAGCACCAAAGACGGCTTACTCGCGTTCTACTATTACGAGTTAGCACAGATAAGCTCCTCAATGTTCAGCGAGCACGAAATCGCTCTTCTTCAGCTAACGTCAGTTATGCTCGAAGATCTCGTGGTGGCCGAAAACATTCAAAGCGAATCGAAAGAAATTTTTCACGCAAAGACCGCAGAGAAGCTCTACTTCTATGTGAGCCGTCGAACCGATTTCGTGCAACTTTTTCACCTGACCGCTGACGCGATTTGCGTTCTTCAGCGAATTCGACTAGTCCCGTATCACCCGAACACAAACATGGGTCTGCTTACACTGTCTATCTTTAAGGTCTGCAAAGGATCGCGCGAGCTAAAATGGTTTGGAATAGGGCCCGGCGGCACCTTCGAGGTGACCTGCTATCGTCTGGCTCCCGAAGCGCTCGTCTTCTATTCGGCGTTTGATAAAGTTATAACAATAACGGCACAGACTGAAATGTTCTATCGCGATCTCGCTGAGTGGTCTGGAGGTGTTCTAGCTCTCGATCTCGCTGGAACGATGTCAGCCGAATCTGGACATCGACCGCTGGCAGCAATACTGAATCAGAAGCAGCGCGCAGAAGTCAGCCTTGAAACGTGGAGCACGTCGGCGAAGCTGCTACGCAGAGGATGTCTCGACCGGAGCGCCGATGGCGTCAAGTTTGAGTGCATCACGTGGTGCCGCGCCGAGCTTATCATGGAAGCTTGCGGGTGCATGCCCCTAATCAATGAATTCACCGGAAAGTTCAAAACGCCAAGAGGAACTTTCGAGAATTGTGCTGGCGTTGAGTTCAAGAGTCTCGCCTACACGAGCGACGAGAAATGTGGCCTAGCGCTGGCCTCTTCTCTTGAGGAGACAGGAGCGAACTGCTTGCGGCGATGCGAGAAAAATTGTGATACAATGCTATATAGCAGCACGGCCAGAGCTTTTGAGACTTCTGGCAATCAGTCGCTCACGACGGTCGTAGAATTGAAGTCGCAGAGGAACGCCTACACGCGCGTCATCGAGTACAAAATAATGGAAAAGAAACAGCTGATCGTCTCGCTTGGCGGCAACCTCAGCCTTTACCTGGGCGCGAGCTTCTTGGCGCTCATCCACATCGTCGTCTTTTTGACGAAGCTTCTGTTTGACATCGCTAGGGGTCACCATGCTTCGTCGGTGGAAGCAGCGCTCTCGCATCCGAATGTAACTCTTTATCCAGGCGCGAGTTTGGAAGGAATGAAACTCGACGAAACTTTTACGGTTATATTCGCACAGCTCTTGAATTTACGACAACAAGTGAGGCACACAGATCGACGACTCGATCTCATCTCGATGCAGAATGAGACTATATTGAGACTAATGAGCAGCCGAAATTGACAGCTACTACCTATTATAGCTGATCTCTTGTGCACAAAGGCGAGTTCTTTTTTCGCTTATTAAGAAAGGAGAAAAAGCGATTGCAGTCAATTCAACAAGCGGAACAGATGAAAGCCGTAGTGCATTCTGCCTGTGACAAAAAAACGCGAGCAAAGAAGTTTTGAAGCAAGAGAGAAAAGGGGGCCAGGATTTGTCCGTGCTACATTTTTTGATTTTTCTAACTCTCGTGCATCAAAAAACAATTTTCTGTTTGGAGGTTCTTTGCCTACCGAACTCCCTATATTGGCAAGTTGCTCACATCGTCCGCTAACTTTTGTCCCAGGGAAGATAGGTGGATAACCTTCCTCTGGCCGCTTAGCTGTTCTTTTTATTCCGCGCCGCGTGCTCCAGGGAAAATACAAAAAAACATCCGACAGGAAAGTCCTGGGTACCACTTCGTTCTGTGTTCTATAAAAGCTGAAACCCTAGTTTCACGGGTTTTCCTTCTAGCGCCACAATGTGCTCTTTTACCCACTGTGTTTAACAAAACAAAGAAAATTTGGTGGAAACGCTGCATTTTTTATTAGTGGCAGGATGCATTTCTGGAATATGTTCTGGAACACGCTGAAACACCATGAAACAGCTTGGAACACTCGAACAGCTTGCGACACAGTGTACTAGGCTACTCTGGACGTCCGCTAACTTTCGATTTTTGCGAGGGGGAGAAGGGGCGAGAGGGGGTCGAGAGGGAAACTTGTCCAACCATATAGCTATCTTTTGTTTACGCGCTGCGCGCTCCAGGCAGGATGCAATAATGTTAGTACGGATTTGCAATGTAGTAAAAGGCATAATTTTAGTAGAAAACTTTCAGATGTTCCAATTCCTTGAATATTCAATGCCCAGAATTTTGAGCTCGATTCGTTTTTGTTTGCAAGGACATTAGTTGTAGCAGACGGAAACGAAAAGAAATATCTGGCTCAAAGTAGACGTCATGGCATAAGGTTCCATTTTGTGTTACGTAGTAGGCCTAAAAATCCCATTTCAATAGCAGCTCTTCATTGGGTCCTTTCAAAAGTTAGCTCCACAGAGAACACGAACAAGCCATCACTGCTCAAACAGCAGCAGTCGACCATTGTCAACTATACTCCGATGCCAGACGAAACCAATCTCTGAGCGTACATCTCGTCATAATAGGGTTGTGATTCTGCGATCGTCTCGAGAACTTCAGCGGGCATGGTAGGTGTCACTGAGCTTCCACTAGGAATTGCGCTTCGTTTTCCAAAGCCCGAGCTCAATAGAACGTCCTTATGCCAACCGCTTGGCCACTCTGACCACTCCTTAACGGGATTCGGTTGCCAGCTCGTCATCTCCTTCCGATAGGGTAGGTTTGTCGCCTTACAGTACGCAGCCATTATCCCGTCCGGATCGTCGAGAAGATCCCTCGCATCAACGATCACTGGCCGCTCAACGCCGCGTCGCAGGAGTGCCCGATATAGCAGATGAAGTTGTCGGAATCCCGCCTCGTTCGGATCGAAGTGGTCCCATCCGGTGAGCTCCGGCGTCGTCGACATCTTGTAGAATGACGGGATCGCAAGTGCCGGCGGGCGAATGAGAAATGTGTGAGTGAACGACGAGAGTTGATCGAGAAGGTCGTCGACAATGTGGTCGACGAAGAAGGCCATCTCCTTGACGAAGACGTACTCGTAGTCGGGCTGAGCGGCAAGGAGCTCCGCGGTGACCGAATTGTAGGTTTTGGTAGGGTCGCATTCGGAAAGCGGGTAGCGCGTACTGCGACGATCAGCGCCGAAAAGATAGGCATGCCCATACGGCTCGTGGAAGAACTTTCCGCCTGGAAGCTCACGGATTGAGCGCTCGAATGCGGACGAGACGCAACGCGGAGCACTCCATAAGATGACGCGGGTGCTCGGAGGAAGCTTCGCAGCGTCGGTCATACTTGTTGCTAGTAGTGTGAGAAAGTGAAGTTTTGCACACCGTTATCAGTACGACGTAGTTTAAAGCGTTTAGAGTGCTTAGTTAAACGCTCTGTTCAGCAGTTGGTACTTTCCAGTTTAGTGCGTTCAATCCACTCACAGGTCTTCCCCCGCTGACGCGATGAAATGCGACGTAAACTATTCGGGAACCGGCTGGAACTAACGCGCTCGAAACTGAATCAACAAGAGATCGAAATTCAGTGGCATGAACGCACGAAAAAGCCAATTAAAATTAATTTAGGACCCAGACAAAACGTAAAACTGTTGGTAGAATCGTCAGCATGATGCTGCGCAAGCAATTCGGCAGAACCGTATGGCAAATTACAAACTCAAGACAGAACCTTCTCACCGTCATCGCTCCTCCATTGACAGAGAAAGAACGGATAGCATTGGTCAGATCAAATGAGCTAAACTCCACCACCCAGCGCACAGACTCTTTCAAACAACCGACCGAGGAAGCACACGCGAAAAGCCCATGCAGTCGAGGTTGCAGCCGTCCTTGGCTTCGCGTTGCGCCTGCTCTTTCTCTAGTCTACTCAGGATGACCACATCCTTGTGATCAAAACCCGGGAGAGACAGTGAGATTTAACACGTAACCATAGGGAAATATCGAACGGAGACCATTTTTGATAGACAATTTTCTACATGTCACGGGTCTAAAACCGGGAGACTTTCAAACAAATCGGAAGATATGGTCACCCAGAGTTTACTCCACAAAAAATTCTAAATGATTTTTTCAGCACACTTTTTTTCTGCTCGCCTTTTGCGCAAATAGGGTGACGCCGTTATTTTCGTTCTTGTTCAGTGTTTTCAATTGAACTGTTGGGCGGATTTTTTCCGTTCAGAGATAAACAGCGGTCCTTCGCTATGATGCGTAATTATCGGACGCTAGATAGTATGTAATGTAAGACTGAACTAACGCTGAATGTAAGACACCCCCGGCGTACAGGACTACATGGGGGGGGGGGGGACCCGGAAGGGAATTAAAACTAGCACCTGTGCTAAGCACGGGTCCTTTGCCTAGTAACCTATTTGTTCGCTAAAAATTTTGTGTCGAGATCGCCCCCATCCTTGAACAACTCGTCGCGTTTATTATGCTTTCACAGCGACAACGGGATACTCGACCCAAACCGCATCTCGTGCAAAAAAAATTGCCATGCTTTTTGAAACGCTTCCGTCGCTAACTATTAGTAGCCTCGAGCGTCCATACGTCTCAAAACAGTTTCAATCTGCTTCGAAATGTGATCGACTCGACGATCAGTGTGCCTGCCTTGCTGTCTCAGGTTCACGAGTTGCGAGAATATAACAGCAAACGTTTCATCGAGCTTCTTTCCTTCAACAGTTGACTCGGACTTCGAAGTTGCGCTGAGCTGCGACTGAGCTTGCGTTATCGAAGTCTGAGAACCGTTAACAATGTCAAACGGAAGCTTCAAGAAAAAGACGACGATGTGAATGAGCGCCAAGAAGCTCGCGCCCAGATAGAGACTGAGATTGCCGCCGAGAGATACGATGAGCTGCTTCTCGTCCATCGTTCTGTACTCAATGACGCGCGTGTAGACGGTCCTCGACGACAACAGTATCACGACCGTTGTCGCGTTCGTCCTGTCAAAGACCGATTCGTTGACGGCCGTAATCGCCGTAAACGCGCTACTATAGAGCAGCGTATCACAATTTCTATAGCACCGCCACGAGCAATTTGCTCTCGTCTCTGCGGTCGAAGAAGCGATGGCATGACTGCATCTTCCGTTGTTGGTGAAAGCCGCTTTCGTGGGCTCAGCGCCAGCGCAGCTTTCCAACAACCCTCGCGGAGTTTTGAATTTTCCCGTAAATTCGTTGATTAGAGGCACGCATCCGCATGCTTTTATGATAAGCTCAGCACGGCACCACGTGTTGCACTCGAATTCAATGCCATCGATACTACTGTCAAAGCATCCGCTGCGGCGCAAGTTCGCCGATGTGCTCCACGTCTCTAGGCTGAATTTCGCCTGTTGCTTTCGATTCAGCACGGCCATCACCGGCGCTTGTCCCGATTCGGAGGACATGGTGCCACCGAGATTAACGCTGAAACTTAGAAGACCATTGACGAGCGTTGTGGTGCGATTACAATAAAGCATCTCCACCTGCGCCGTTATCGTTACCGAATCGAAAATCGTAAAGAAGACGAGCACTTCTGGAGGTAAAAGATAGCAAGCTATCTCATTCGCACCGCCGGACCTTGGTCCGAACCATTTTAGGTCGCGTAGCTCTTTGCATATGTTGAAAATGGGCTGCGTGTAGAGACCCGCGTTGATGTTCTGGCGAAAGGCGAAAATGCGAATTCGCTGAAGAACGCAAGTCGCCTCGGCTGTAAGCCGAAGAAGTTCGACGAAATCTGTTTGGCGACTGGTGTAAAACGTGTAGAGCTTCTCGGTCGTTTTCGTGTGAAAAACTTTTGTCGGTCGGTTTTGAGTACCTTGTTCGACTTCGATGAGATCTTCGAGCATCACGGTCGTCAGGCCGAGAAGTGCTATCTCGCGTCGACTGAACAGTCCGGAGCTCTTGGTGTTCAGCTTGGCGTAGTAGGTGAGGAGTGCATCAGTTGTAGCGGTCCCATTAGCGTTCGAAACGGAATAGAGTCGTGTGAGTTCTTCGTTCTCCACGTGAAACCTGTTAAGCGTTTCTCTGAAATGCCGGGTGATGTTGGGCGTCGAAGCGAAAACTGCTGATAGGTCCTCGACGACGGTGTCGTTGTCGTAAAGCTCGAGCAGACTGTTCTTGCTCATTGCAACACAAAGCGTTGCATTGGAGAAGTTTAGCCCATCTCGAGTCGCTACCGGAAACGATACGATGCTTCCTGTCGGCTCGGAGAGAAACTTCTGGATTGTCTGCGAGACATCCCAGATGGTAAGCGATGTAAAGCCGAAGAAGACGGTGATCCAGAAAAAGCGCTCGATCGCAAATGATGCCGTGTGGATGAAGTTGAAGATACGTAGAACTGTAGTTGCTGAAAATTTCTCGATGTAGTTTGCGAGAACGTCGTGCTTGGCGACATTTATTTACGCTGCAGTGGAATGGGTTCGCTCTATGGCCCACAGCGGACACCCAAGAGATCGACGTAATGATCGTCGCAATGGAAGAAACCGAACACCATCGGAAAAAACGCAAAAAACGACCCAATTAGGAGAGCCACGTCTGCACCGGATTGAAATACATCAGATATGCGCTGTCATGCCAAACAGTAATAGAGTCAGGCAGCAAAAAATAATTAAAGCAGATTGATTTCGTTCGATTGGACTTGGGTTTGAAGCACGACGTCTTCTGGAAAGACGATATCTCGAGGTGTTTGAAAACGGCCCAAAAAGCCGAAGTTGAAGACGACCTAATAAGTCTTTCCTTTACAGTATTGTGCGAAACCTCGGTGGAACTCAGACGTTGTCTAGCTTTTTCTAATCATCACGTTGAAGAACGTTAGAAATCATTGAGGCCATCGCGTGTTGTTCCACGAATAATCAATTTTTTGTCGGATTTTTCACGTGATAACTGCTTCCGCTTTTACTACGTTTTTGCAAACGATTAAGCTGGGTCAGCAACTCCAGGGATTTTGGTTCAATCCCAATTCAAAATAAATAATGCAGGCGTCAGAGAAATCGGATATCATACAAACAATCTAGGGAAATGAAAATGTGTTCAGTTCGCCCTTACTGTCACTCTTCGTCGAAACCTCTCCAATGTGCGAACGCCCGAGAGACTTCATCTAATATTAGTAGCATTGCCGGCGGCAACTTAATAAACGGATCCATCAGAATCACCCACGGTACCGCATACCGGTGCGATCCCGGAGAAGACAGCTGGTTATCGGTTCCGACCGCAGGACGTTGCTTGAGACCCGAATGCTTGCTGATAAACGAAATGCCAGAATTACGATGCTGTAGTCGCAAACTTGACTATTCTGACGATGTAAATTACAGCACTTTTCCACTTATTGCCCCAGGGCATAACTTGATTTTAGCCATTATTAGACAAAAAAATGGTAAACATGAAACTACAATCGTAGAAATCGCAAAGGACAAAGCAGAGCACGAATTGCCCAAAGTACTGTTCAGTGCTAATCTATAACTTCACTCAGTTTTTGCGTTTTCCCGGTGACGTGATTCGCAAATACCGTTCGGAGAAATCGGAAACATGCTGCTTGTTCAACAAACCACTCATGCGGATGCTCCACAACGTGACTCTGCTCGTGGTTTGCCGACCAGAGTTTCCAGCAGAGGTAGCAGAGATTCCACTTTGGATTCACGCTTGTGTACGCCACTCGTCACCTCAGATACTCCGCGTACACCGTTTGGTTTCTGGCCAAGTATCGCAGGTACGACGCCAGCTCTTCAACGGACAACGATTGGCACCACCAGCGCAAGCCGCAATCCATCGAAGAGCTTCTCGGTGACGTACTCCTTGCAGACGCTATTCTCAAACGAGAGGCAGAAGCGATATGGACTGAGCGAGTTCCTGAGACAGCGATCTTCAAGTTGAGATCGTGGCGCCGTTCGGTATGTGGTCCAAATCCAATTCTCCCAATTAATCAACTGTCGCTGCAGACAGCCAATCAAAACCACACTTTGCTGGATCAGTGCTGGACCTATACAGTGCGCGTTTAACATGCGCACTCGAAAACTCAATAACGCAAGTTATGTAGTTTTCCAATTCGTGGGTAGCACTGTTAGAATATTAAAATCTTTGATTTTACTACGCTCCCACTGCCGTGGAGCATAATTTCAGTGACATTTTGAAAAAATGTAATTTTTGTGATCCAAAAGGATCCAGTTATCCCTGGATCTCAGAAATCATTTTCGGAACATTGTAACGCCACTGCAAAAATTTGGCAGTCGTAGTTCTTCAGGACCTTGAGATATTGTCTTCGTCAGCAGTGTTGAATCTCAGCTTACAATCGTTGGATTACAAGATCTCGCTGGTTAAATATCAAATTGTTTGGAGTACTATGTTCCCACAGCCATGGCGCATAATTTTAGCGACATTTCGACAACTTACATTTTTTGGATCCAACAGGATCCCGCTATCCCTGGATGTCAAGATCCCATGATCCGACAGAAACGAGCTATAGCTAAAAACTGTTCTCGAAACATTTGAAAGCTGTTCCCAAAATTTGCTGGTCTTAGCTTAAGTGTAACTGCTGACGCTGGGCAAATCCCTTTGAGTAAAGAAGTTCGTTTTTTCACGAAGTCGTTCCAAACCGCAGACATTTTTTTTATCAATATACGAAAAAATGTAAAGACAAACTGCATACATTTCTGCATACTGGATACAAAATGAAGACATGATGGTCAAAAAAACTTTGACTTATGCAATCTTCGATTTATATACATTGGCCTGTGCATGGAATCGCGCGTGTAAACACATAGCACTTTTGCCGGGACCGGAGAAAAATTTGGACTTACGCGATAATTCGGCTTATGCGAGTTCGACTTACGCGTGTACGACTGTACCGACACGCACTTAGCCGGGGTACGGTAGCAGCCAAAGCGCAGCAGTGGAAAACAAACAATCGAATGATAGTAAAATTCAATTTTGTAGATATCAAACAAAATTTCACTTTTTCCATTACGGTTGAGAGGATCGCTCATAATCATAATTTAAAAATCTGAGCCATTTTCGGACGAAAAAACGAAGATCACTGAGTGAACGTCATGGGTGCAGGCATTTGACTTTTATATGGTATTGGAAATTGCACAAAATTTTTCTACGGATTTTCATATGACGAAATCGACACAAAACTGTGTAGGAAAAGTGTAAATAGACTATCTTTCGAAAAAAGTTACGTGGAGAAAGCCGTATCTATCTTATCGTCAAACCAGAGTTTACTCAATGTGCGCCGAGCTATGCGTACATGTCGTACACACGCAACTTCACCGTGCGGAGACAGTGTCTTGCGCCATTGTCCTTTGTCCCGACGTGTCTGTTCTCTCCGTCGCAAGAGGCACAGTTGACGAGTTTTATCCACACAATCGGCTTGGGAGATAGGCTCAGCATTTGCTTGGGAAGTGGGCTATGCATCAGCTTGGGAAGTGAACCTCAAATCTGCTTGGGAAGTGGATTGACTCGCTATTACACGACGTGGGTCACGCATGGGCGGATGTATTAACAGCTCATATGTAACGTTCACGCACACCGCGTTCGCATTTTCATCCTGTGTCGCCTTCGCGACGCATTCATGCCCTCACAAATCTGCTCCATGATCGCGTCATTACCCTGGAAATGATCCGTGAAACACCACGGCGCCTTCCGGTTTCGGGTAGCGTTTTATGCCAGTTTGCCTGAATCCACTATTGCAACAAAAGCTCCATCAACTTCATTTTCGAATACGATAGCATAGTTACGAAACGAACCAGGGATTATAAGATTGTAAAAAATACTAAAATACGTGGTTATCCCTTATAAAATTAGTTCCAATTTGTTTAAATTAAAATAAAGAATTGAACTGATTTTTAATTTCATTTTTATTTTTAAGTTAAAATTGTTGAATTAATTTTTAAGTTAAAATAAAAAAATAAAGAATTGAAAATCTTCCGTTTTTTCTGAAAACTTAAATCAATTTTTAGAGATGTCTGCCTTTTACAGGACTCAGCTAATCTGATGGGCAACTGCTATCGACTTTACTAATCATGCGACTGCGTTTCCTGTCTCAGTTTTCGCTAACTCGTCGCGTATACTTCATACTTTTCACGATCATTGCCGTCGGCGCGTGGTATGCCACACGAGACAGCGCTGCCATACGAGACAGCGGTGCCACACGAGACAGCGCTCCCCGAACTTGTCCACTACGGCAGCGGGCCACTTCGACCAATTCGGAGCAAAATCGAGAAGCCCCTTCCGGCTGTCTCTTTCCTAAGCTCGAACTGTACAATCCCGAAGTCAGTCGATTCTACAAGAGGATCTCAAAGCCGGTTTGTGCCAATGATGGTGAGGTGAACTGGGTCAGCGTCAAAAAAGGACGCCTCGTGATCTCGAAAGACGCCGAGGAGCGGCACGGCACGATTAGCTGCGCGTATACGCCGTTTGAGCGAAAGACCGACTACAAAGTAAAATGGCTTGATCAAACCGCTGATGTACCGAGCGGCTTCCCTCTGCAGAGCGACTTCTTCAAAGCCGAAT
>JAQGBB010001160.1:0-14514 GCA_034691745.1 Prismatolaimus dolichurus
GCGAATCTCCCCACAGTTGCGGTGTAGCGCCACCTGGTGGAAAAATATAGCATCCCGACCCCCTATTTCGCCCCGTTATTATGAAAAGATTTCGAATCGATAACTTCAACGCACGTTGTCAGAAGTGGGCACATTCGCCCCGCGGACTCTAAAAATAGATCTCCCGAAGGGCGTAACGGAGGGCCAAAAGTAAGATATTTTCTGAAAGCTCACGTTTAGCGAAGACTTTTTTATGTGCTTCACCTTGGGGGTGAGTGCAGGAAAAAACCTTGCTTTGTCGAGGTGAAAAATGGGGTTTTTAAATCGCGATCACGCAAATCGCGCTCATGCTCGCCAGGGGGTGCCTTTGTGCCCGCCGCCTAGAGCACTGGTAGAGGATGGATAGATCTTTCTAAAAAGCTATGTGGGCCTCGATCGGCTCACGCATGCGTGCGCATGGGTCCGCCAAAGGCATAGCGGGCACATTCGCCCCTGGGCACATTCGCCCCACATTACCCTATTGCTCTATCTGGTCACTGTCTCTCGTACAATGCCGGAACCTCAACACGTCGCGCAAACAAGTTGAAAGGCATTTGTAAAATGAGAAAAAATGCCGAAAGCGTCAATCTGCATGCGGGCCCCGGCACAAATATGCATTCACCACATAAAATCCACAATATATATATATATATAGTGCAGAGGATCGGGCAGCATAAAAAACTGACCAGACAAATCTAGCATAAGCAAATTTTTGCCAGAAATAATTATTTTCACGTTGTCGCATTATTTTTCAACCCGCCAACAGAGAGCCGACGATTTTCCAAACGCTTACTGAATTGACCTGTTGTTGCTTGACAGCTATTTTATATCGTCACTTAAAGCACACCAGACTGGTCTAAGTTAAATAACAAGTAAATCGCTTCAGCGTTTCAATTTTCTTCAGACAGCATCAGAACTTGCTAACAACGAACGCGTTACCCGTCGGGTGGATAGCAAGTCGTCTTTGTTCAAGTGCTCCAAAATGTGTGTGCATTTGTCTGGCTGTCTGTGTATTTGTGTGTCTATGTATGTTAGCACTATAACTTTCGAAATAAGAGGGCTAGCGAGCTGAAATTTTTTTGAACGTACCTTGGGCAAGACTAGGAGCTGTTTAGACAATGGGCCCTGCTGGCTTAATACTTTCTGAGAATGCCGCTTTAGCAGGTCTACTCCCGTGTAAAAATTGTGCTTTTTGCACATGCGTGAAGAATGGCTGAACGGATTCGGCTCCAACTTGGTGTGTGCGATCTCCATATGATGGCTTCAAAATGTCGCATTATCGGTGGTTTTTGTCATAAGAGGTTTTTAGGCCCACTGACGCATAAAATGTAAGCTGCCTTTGCCTGTGACTTACTTACAAGTGCTTTGACGTGGTGTGGTGGGCTTTGAACTTTTGTAGCTTTGTGTTAAATGGGCTTCATTGTCCAGTGATTGCCTGCTCGTCTTTCAACTAGAAGGTGCGGGTTCCAACCCCACTACCCCCGAGATGTTTCTCGCATTTTTTCTCTTGACGTTTTGAAGCTTTTTATGTCATATTTGGCGATAGAAAGTGGTTTTTGATTACCCACATCAGTTCTTAGAGTAAGTGGCCCTTGAAGATAGGTATATCCGACTTTCTGAGATGTCTTTATCTTTATACCTGTTTCACTTGTAGTTTTGCGGCGCTAACAACATGTACGACAGCGCTGCCGCTATTTTTCACACTTTTCCCGACCTTTGCCACCGCGTCTAGCCTACACGTTGCGTGCAATATGCAGGTGCTGACAAAGCGTGTGTCTGACCTCTGCGCAGAGCCTTCTACGTTCGTCTGTCTGTTTATCTGTTTCACTTTAGCTGTGGCAGAAATGAATCGATGGGGCTAAAAGTTAAAACATAGCATTCGCGGGTTAGCACTTGGGAGTCTCACGGAAAGAAGGAACCAGTGTGCCTAACAGTGCGGGAGGTGGACAATCCACAAAGTACATTGCTATGCAAATTATATAGGAGCCGCAGGAACGACCGATTTTCGTTTAAACTTGGAACGCTGCATTCTCTTGCGCCCCGTCTATTATCTTCGCTTGATTGCGCCTAGTTTGCACTGCAACTGTGTCAACTATTAATTTACACATCTGTTGAAGAAGCCACGCATGCAAACACACTCGAAATGCTTCAATTTCTTTACTCTCAGAATGTTTTACACATGCAAGGAAGCAGAAAAAAACAAGCTTTTTCACCGAAGAAGTGCTTTCGTTTCCAAAATGACCGTTTCTGATAAAAGCCCTAAAATTTTTTTTTGATCAGAAGAGTATAAACTACGGAGAAATAGAATGGCTCTGCATGCTTTTTGGAACGAAGACGGGAAAGAGTGAAGAAAAAATGCATTTTTAAGGAAAACCACCACCGATATAAAACAAAGACCAGTCATCGATCCGTGATTCTTCTCGGTCGTTTCGAAACACGCCATTTATTTCACTTCGGAGGAAAGACGTTTTTCGTAAACTCGCCGTCGTAGTTACCAGGCGGATTGTAGCTGCACGAGATGTAGGTTGCACCGCTCTTCGACTTTGCCTTACCACAGCCGAGATTCGTTGTGCCCTTCCAGACGACTTGTGTAAAGTGACCTATAATTTAAGTCTTCCTGATATTTCACGGTCTCTGTGCACGCTTCGAGCCCTTACCTCTGGCCCAGTCCATCTGTGCGTTTTTGTAGTTGTAGCCTTTGACCTCTCCGTACCACATGTCGACGGCTTTTTTACAGTCTAAAGAAGAAGCTTATTGTAGCTTAAGCCCTTCTCTCTATGTTAGACGTTCAACGCGTTCCACACCTGCGTCGGCGGACCACATCATGATGTTCTCGCCGTAATTGCCGCTGCTGTGATGCATGTTCTCCTCCTTTGCCATTGTGTCGGCCCAATTCTGCGCGTACGTGTTCAACGTCGGGTCTAGCTTGAGCGGTCCAACTTGGTGTTGAGCGCGGTGCGCGTTATGCTCCGAAAGGCACTGGTTCAGGAAGGTCTGGTCTGCTGTGCGAACGCCGTATACGGTAAGCGAAAGCGATAGGACCACCGTGAGCAGCATTTTTTTACAGAACACTGAACTCGAGAAAGTGAGAAGGGTGGTTTAAATCTATGATGCTTGCGTATGGTTTTTAGGCCTTTTATAATCTCGATGCACCTCTGCGGGTAGGTCGTACTCGGTGCACCTGCAAAGTGCGATTTATTTAGCTGCCGCAATTTCGATGTTAGCCCAAACATGGGTGCTTCGAACAAAAGAGAGATCTGTCGTTTTAGCAGCAGATGTCGCTGTATATCACGTCACAAAACATGAATGAAAGGCACTTCACTGATGGAAATACCAGTGGTGTTTTTTTAGAAATAGCTTAATGTATGTGCAGGAAACATAGGACACAATGAGCTTCGTCAATTCGCAATGAGCACAAACGTTGTCTCGAAAAGTCTGCGAAAATGGTCCAGATATAGCAAAGTTGTAAACTGTACGAAAGGCAGTGCGTGGGTAAAAGTGATCGAATCTGTAGACCAGACGCCGACGATGTTCCTGAATCGATTTTAGCTTTGAGAATGTTCACTTAGAACTAACAATTAAACTTCTTCCTGGTTGTCTTCGTGTTTGTCTATATTTTGGCCAATTGTCTTTTCGATTTAGAAGGCTCAGCAGCTGTTGTCTTTTGAGAGTCGTGGCCGCAACAGCCTTCTGAAAAGTGCATGATTTTGCTAAATGGTGCATGTGAATAAGGAGGTTTCACATCTCGCAACTCTAGATTAAAAACATAGCACATCTAAGCGATGGGAATGTCACCTGAAATAAAAACAAAGTTGTGATTGGCATAACCGAATAAAGCCAATGATTGCTTCTGCGAAGCATTATCATAACTTACATCTACAAGTCGATAGTTACCAAAATTAATTTTTATTTTAAAATTAAACAGACACTTTGAATCGGTTAAACACAAGAAAAATTCTGCCTTCAGAAAACGTTTTCCTAGTTCCGGCTGAGAAACAGAAAATGAGAAGTGTTTTTCCAGTTTTTCCACTTTCCGGATAAAAGCCAGCTGTCGTGTGGTTGGCATAGCTTGAATGTGTCGTCGCGTCGAAAAACTCCAGCGCGCTCAGTTGTACCTCATCTGCTGCTCCGTCGACGACGTAAACCTTCATTGGGGTTACCGCGACGGTGAGCGGCTGGCGTGCCGTTGGCATATCGCTACGTGGTTTCAACGCCTGCGACCTCTCAGGGCCACCAACATTGATGCGTTCGTTCTTCGCAAGCGCAGAACTTCCTGTGTCATTACGGCCTCCGAACGCCTAGACGAAGCCTTGCAGAATCCCTGCCGCGAATAGCTTGTGCCTTCGAGCAGAGAAATCAACGTCTTCTGTGAAAGACTGGTTAGCAACGTGGAACACTTCGAGTAAACGCGAAGGAACCGCTGCCGATAGGTCCGACGTGTCCTAGTCACCGGTGAGGAAGATGCATTAAGAATGTTAAAACAATATAACGTAGCTTCCTGAATAGTGTTGCACCCCATTAGTATTGTATACAGTAATATTACTTGGTGATGCAACAGCATCTGGAATTTACCGTATTTTTCCAAATACTGTACCCCCTTATTAGTGTATCCGGGTACACTATTTGGAGTTCAATTTTCTATCGCCAAGCCATGTCCTGATACTCACTTGTATCGTTACGTCTGAACCCAATCGGCACTGGGCCAGCCCAAAATTCACCGCAAACTCTTTGCGATACGCCATCTAAAGCTTACTCTGACGTAATGCTGAGCTGTCGAAATAAGAAGACAAAAATGCTGATCACGCAAAGGCGGTGGACTGCGTTGTACCTCGTTACACTGCCAACATTTCGGAGTAGTGTATCCGGGGTACGCATTTTATAGCTATTTTTTTTTTAAGATAGGTCTGAAAAAATAATATACCCGAAGTATTGTATTTAGAAAAATACGGTAGACAAAAAAGGCGAAGTAGTCTTGTTCATAAATTTTTAAAATGTTTATTAAACAAGCACAAGTATAAGCAATTTTGCAAAACGATTGCAGCAAATTAAAACAAAAAACAAGACAGTGGGCAGTGTCTGTGAAAAGTTGTAACAGGCTCAGTATTTTTGCAGAAACAATTTCTGGGTCTAGTAACAAGCAAATTTTATAAGCATTTTACAGACAATGATTAATGAAAAGTTTGAATTAGGAATTGAATTCAGTGTTGCACGACAAAGGGTGTTACTTGCAGCACTGTTCTGTAGTGCTTTTCGGGGTCATTTTAGATTTCAGTCTGCTTTCCGTAGTGCAAGCTTATTAACACGGTTTCTAGCATGAAGTAAACAGAATTTCGAAGATGGTTTTTAAAATCGAGATTTCAAAAGAATCTCAAAATTTTTTCGTTTGATCTGTAACTTTTTTTGCAGGCACGTGAGTCATTAATTTTCTGCCTGAGCAGTTGGCTTCTTACGTAAAATCTTGTGAATGCCTCGGTCGGACGGAATTTTTGGCGTGCCGGGTTTGCCCATGGTTGTCTGGGTTGAGTTAATCAAGCGATAGAATCTTGTGTTCATTCTAGACTGCAGTAAACTTTCTGTCGCGCCCAAGCATTTCGTGTTCAGGAGCCGTATATTTCTGACGTCACAAAAAAAATAGACTTTTCCCTTTCACGTGACACCCTTTCCTGACACCTGACACTCTACACTCTTTCCAGTCATCACCTGGTACTATAGCACACAAGGCAGTGTATAGGCTATCTTTTACACGCAAAGTCACTTTGGGTCAAACATGCACCCTCCTCCATCTGACATGACTTCATAAATGTATGGCCCCTATAGGCAAATCATATTTTTCTGGCGAAAAATAAACTCGACAGTCATGTGTCGCCCACGTCACTCTTCTTCTTCTACGTGACAACATCCATGTATGCAGGCAATTAAAACATTTACTTTCCTTGGTCCTATACGATCACGTTACTGCAGGAACAGATTGTGGGCGCGAACTTGACGTGGGAGCAACGTTACAACACCAAAAGAGCCGAGCGGAAGAGCAAATTTTCAGCGATCTGTGACGAAGTTTGTTTTGAGAGTATTGTGCCGAAGGCGTGTCGTAAAGAAGTCAGAAAGTGAAGGCGTATAAATAGCGATAGATGGGTGGAGATGCGTCAAAAAGTGTATGTTTCGTTCAACGGCAACAACATGTTTCAGTCGCTTGCACTTGTTCCTTTTTTCGTCGCACTCGTCTCGTTTACGCAATGGCAAGACGTCCGGGCAACCAACGACGGTCAAGATCTCGAAGTCATGGGAGTACAGAAAGCATTCGAGAGCTTCAAGTCGCAGTACAGTAAGTTCTATAGTAAGTAGTATTGAGGTGCTTTCACTCGGCTTCTATTTTTTGACTGAACATATTTCTTCTTTGATCAATCTGGATTGGTTAGAAGAAAGCAAACCAATCAGAGTCACTGAGTCATTGGTCAAGCTGTCACAGTGCTCATAAGTTGCCGTCAACTGCTGGTCGTTTTTTTTTTCAAATTTTGCAACCAGTTTTCTTAAGGCGGGCTAAACCCCCATAGTGACTACAGTGCACCAAAATGATGACCTCTTTTGGCAGTGATATTGACAAATAGAAATCTGTTATAGGGTTTGCGAAATTTGACAAAAATAATCAATGGATTGGGACTAGTTGGGATCGTGGACAGCCCATTTTCAAACCTAAGATCACTAGAATATAGAGTTTGAGATATACACAAAAACTTTTCTTCGTGTCATTTTCAGAGAAAAAGTATGCAGCAGCTGAAGAAGCGAAACGTAGTGCAAATTTTCATGCAAGATACACGACCGTCACGACGCACAACAAGCAGCCACATGTGACGTACAAAATGGCCGTTAATCGATTCGCGGACATGGTAAAACACAACAAGTCGGTTGGAAGAATGTGTTAAAAGACCCCCAGACCCCTTCAGGATTCATCAGAAATGCGGGCAAAGCTGTTTGGAGTGAAAATCCCACCACACGCTGAAGCACAACGAGTTGCACCCCGCCATCCGATCGTGTCTTTCGTTGGTCCACCACACATACCTGGAGGGCCCAAAGCAAACGTCAGCGTTCTAACTAAGCCACTGAAGCGACCAAAGCGAGACACAACGCCGCCGGCCGAATTTGATTGGACGTCGTATCAAACGGTTACGCCAATCAAAAATCAGGTTGGTTTTTGGTATGGTCCCCTTCATCTACTTGACTTCATCAATAAGTCGATCGATATTTCTAGGGTCAATGTGGGTCGTGCTGGGCATTCTCAGTGGTATGCCATAGAAGGTCTTCGCTTGCTGGATTGATCAGATTACAGTTGGGAGGATTTGTATCACTTTTCAGACGGGCGTACTTGAGGGTGGCATGGCTGGGTGGCAGAGCTTGTCGGAACAAAGCCTCATCGACTGTTGCGCGAGTCCTCCTTACTCAACATACGGATGCGAAGGCGGATGGCCCAAGGACGGAATGGACTGCGCGATAAAGACGCTTTACGGATTGCCAACCGAAGCGAAATATCCCTACAAGACGGCGGTAGGGATTTGACTAACCAAAACAATAAACATGCATTCCAGTTTTTACACTGTGTCAACGAAAGTTTCAAATTTCAGCTAATCAGCTTTGATAAATCAGAATTTTGACCAGTCAGATGAGAGTCAGGCCGACATGTTTAACTAGTCAAATTTGTTATCCCTTTTAACGTAGGACGGCACCTGCTACAAACAGTGGTCCGTTGTACCCGTCTATAACGTGGTCGGCATTGATAGCGCGTTTGCGGCTCGTGACGAAGACGCAATCAAATCGATTCTCTACAATAATGGACCAATCTCCGTCGTCGTTTCTGCTAATGACAACTTTGCAGCTTACTCTTCGGGTATGAAAGCATAACGCGTCAATCACGCTAGTCATTGAAAAATCGATTATTGTACCATTATAGGTGTGTTCGAAGATTCGACATGCCCGACAGACACCGGTAGCGGCAATCATGCGATTCTTCTAGTCGGCTACGGAACCGACCCTCAGTATGGCGCCTATTGGAAGGTCAAAAACAGGTGCACTGATTGCCTTTGTCCCGTGACGATAAATCGATAATCGATTAATACATGCTTTCAGCTGGGACACATGGTGGGGCGAGAAGGGCTACATTCGCATGCGTCGAGGAACGAATCAGTGCGGAATCGCAAACTGGGCCCTCCATTCAACGGCGTCGCCATGGGAACCTAAAGCTGTCTACTGGGGCTAATTATAGACCAGGCTGAACTAGGTTGTCTCTCGTTTCGCTCGTCTTCGACTTCTGCATCACCTCAAATTCTTTTGTTCTCGTTCCGGACCGTCCATATTTTAGCATCATAGAAATTTTGTCCCCTCTCTTACATGACGTGAAATGAGGTCACGTGATATTGTCCGGTCACGTCACGGCATGCTATTGCCTGTTCAACATGTTTGTACTTGCTTTACTTGTATGTATATAAACCACGTGGGCATATTCGCGTTAATTCGGCTTTTCGTTTTCCTATATCTCGCACGATAATTGGTCAAATTGCCAAGTTGCACTGGACTGTGAGCATGAACGTTATTGTTAGCACGGACTGTGAGCACTGAAGGTTAGCGACCCAACCGGTTTAAATATTCAAGTCTTTCGGGAGGGAAGCTCTGAGCTTAGTCAGCATCGCCACTTTCGCGACTACATCGAGAAGAACGACGCGGAGCGCCGAGAATACGCGGCGCTGAAGAAGTCGCTGGCGCTTTGTTTCCGCTTTGACATTGATGGCTATAGCGATGGAAAAGATGCTTTCATCCGAGGGATCGACGGAAAGTCGGGCTACGCTGGCGAACGAATAACGAATGTGAAGTTTTCTCAGTGGGAACGAGAGGAGTACGAATGCGGTTCTGAGGAGGGGTTGGTTCTACTTTGCGTTTCATCGGAACGTCGAAGTCGTGCGAGTTGCCATCGTTTGATTTCGGGACGACAGCACAGAGGTGGCTGAGGTCGACAAGATGGTTCTCCAAGCTGACTGTGAATACTTGAGGGCGAGTCCGATGAAGCTGCTTCAAGAGTGGGTCGACGACAATCGTCGGTGTTCCCCGGAAGCATCGTGTTAGAACGCGAGTGAGACTGCGGTGAGGAGCGTTCAATTGCTAAAATAGGGAACCATGCTGCGTAATTTGTTACATGTGTTTGGCTGTGAATTGTGAAGTTGCCATGATAAGGAACGCGTGCGCGTGCGATAGGTTATAAACTGAGAAAGATGTCAGAAACTTTGAAGCTCATTACCACCTGTTATTGAAAGGATAGAAATTCGGAAAAATTTGTAAGCATGACGAAAATACGTAGCAGGTGTTCTAGCCAGCTCAGTGACTGCTAGGGCTGTGATTCGTCGGTATTTGACGAAACTCAATTGCGCAGCGCATCGCCCTCACATAAAATGTGTTACCGCCTTCATAATTTGCCTTGGGTGATTTCTCGTTCGAAGAAAATCAAGACCATGTCGTCGTTGTGTGAGGAGTACGTCATTTTCAATTGCAACTCAATTCGACGCAAGGACGAAATTCGTCACTTTTGCGACTATATAAAACTAGAACGCCGTTTGTCCCAACAATGTGCAGGATTGTCAGCTGTTTCTTGTTTCAGCGAAACATTGAAAACCTCAAAAGTTATGATTTTCCTCTTA
Source organism: Prismatolaimus dolichurus (assembly GCA_034691745.1). Lineage (NCBI taxonomy): Eukaryota > Metazoa > Nematoda > Enoplea > Triplonchida > Prismatolaimidae > Prismatolaimus > Prismatolaimus dolichurus. The sequence goes on from JAQGBB010001160.1 coordinate 9,696, forward strand.
CCGAATGCAGCAAATTTTTATTTCTAGTCGCTAATCCTTGGTAGATCTAACCCGCAGCACATGTGGACTAGTGAAATCGCTCCGGGCTATTTTCAAATCGCTCCGCTGCGACCGGCCAAATTTTTTTCGCTCCGCTTCGGACACCCCGGAGCGATTTTCGCTCCGGCTCCGTTCCGACCAAAAGTCAAAACTCCGAAGTCGCTCCCGCTCCGGAACGCTCTGTATAGAGTCGGGGTTCGGTTTCAAGTGCCGATTCAGGTTCGGGTACGGGGTCGCGTTCGGATTGGTGTTCAGGTGAAATTTCAGCTATTGGTTCGACTTTTGATTCGGGTCAAAAGATTCTGCCGCGACAGAAGCGAAAAAATTTTTCATACGTTTTGCTAAAAAAAACATGTGAAAAATACACCGTGAGCGATGTGAGCAACGAAAATGTTTTACAACGTTTCATTCTGAAAAAATAGCCGGGAAAATTTTGAAGTTTGGCATCACGGCCGCTCGGGTTCGGGTCAAAATTTAAGGTTCGGTTTCGTATCAAAACTGAGGGTTCGGGTTGGGCTCAAATCTAGCTTCGGACCAGAACTTCAAAGCTGTGCTACAAGCTGCTTGTTTGCATCTAAAGTGTGCTTTTGGAAAACATCTGCAGCAACAACACTTTTTCTTGAATTTTTTTCTCCAGAACATGCTTCGACGTGTTGACGAGATTCTCAAATCTGATGAAATTTCTATACAAAAAAAACATGTAAAACGCTCCGAGCCGAAATAAAATCGCTTCGCTCCTGCTCCAACTACCCCGGAGCGAAAATCGCTCCGACTCCGCTTCGGCTAAAAGTCAAAACTCCGGAGTCGCTCCCGCTTCGGAGCAATTTCACTAATGTGAACTACTGCTTCTGCCTAGCCAAAGATGTTTGGCGTTAATTTTTCAATTTGTCGACATCACACTGAAAGGCATTGTATGTACGTTATCTATGCAGTCCAATGCGCTACCACGTGTTTTAACATTGACTGATTTTTAGTAGTGCATAACGTTTGCACAGCTGTAGTGACGCGCTTTGTCTCAATCTGATTAGCAGTGCGCACTGTGCTAGCAGCTTGCGGACTGCAATCGTAAAGGAATGCATTCATTCGACGAGCTTTTGTCGCTGGGCCACGTTCGCTGTCGTTCTCCGGAGGCGACTAGACGCAAGTTTCGGACGTTCGTTGAGGGCGGACTGAACGAGCTTCTGGTTAGTGGGAGGACTTACCTTTGGAACGCATGTTTGAGGTTCAAGAATCTCTTTCGTTGCTTTTACAGGTTATCAGCGACTTCGACTCCATTTTATCGAGGTCGCACGATGGTGAAGGAAAAGCATGGTGGAATTCATATAGTATGCTTTTTTGCATCCGTCAAGAGTCAGCGAAGCGAGCGCTAAAAAGAGCAGGCTTACTGGTCAGATAGTCATTATCCCCCTTCTATCCCCCACTTATCCCCCTTTTTCCCTCCTCAAAAAATCGAAAGCTAGCGGACGTCCAGAAGAGCACAGCTAGTACTAATCACAGCACACTATGTCCCAGGTTGTTCCAGAGTGTTCCAAGGTGTTCTAGAGTGTTCCACGGTATTCCAGAATACAAGGTATAATTTCCCAATGCGTTTTTTTTTGTTTAAAGCCAGATGCTTTTCGGCTTTGCCGGTCCATTTGTTGTGCGCACTATCATTTGTGGGTTTTGTTGACGTATTAGCTTCTATTTATATGCGATATTTTTAGCTGTTTTCGAAGAGAAAAATAACGCGTTCAACTTGGGCCAAAAGTGCTCCGATCTTCTCAAGTCCGAGAACTCAGCCAAGCTAACTATTGAGGAGAAAATTTCATTGATGGAAGAATGGTTTATTCTTTTTGCGCGACTATGCTGCTTTCACACCATTGATTTAAATTTTTGAGGTATGACCATTGATTTAAATTTTTGAGGTATGATGAAGAACACGACTTCATCGTAAAAGTTCGAATATCGAAAGACGAGATAGCCTCCGATTTGCGGAACGGTTCACTTTTTCTTCGGTACGATGTCGCTTTGCCACTTTCTAATTCTCTGTGGACTCGAATTTTCAACGTAAAATTGACAGAGATGGCTGCGCGGATTTTCTGCACAATCTCGGTTTGAACGACGTTCCGCTGGTCGTCTTCTCGGGCGGCATCGACGTCGCCATTGAGCTTGCTTTCGAAGCAGAGTTGAATCGACCTATGCCGTCGAACACGCACATTATTTCGAATGGAATAGAATTCGATTCTGAGGTGCGCATGCAGCTTTTTTGTTTTTTCAACTTAAAATTTTTTGTGTAAATTTTTGCAAGATTTTGCGAATGTTGACACCGACTCGTCATTTTATATGCTGTTTTCAAGCAGTTTTCAAAATTTATAAATATAAATTCAATTAATTTAATAGTACCAATTATTATTTATTTAATTTGATTATAATATTAATTAATTTTCTTATATTATTATATTATATTATTATTATTATTATTTATTATTATTATTTATTTAATATTAAAATGTAATTTAAAATATAAATTAAAAAATATAATTTAAATTCTTTTAAATATCTGATTTATCGATTTTTTTGTTTGACGCTAGAATTTTAGGGCATCGTTTGCGCGTTTCGCGATCCAATCGTTCACGTTTTCAACAAGAACTCGTCAAGCGCCGCCCACATGGAGCCCAAGTCCTACACTCGTGTCGCCGACCGTGCGAACGCGCTTCTTCTCGGTGACGTCGTGACCGACGCGGATATGCACGTCCATCAGAACGGACGAGACGCCGATCGCGAATTGAAGATTGGCTTTCTCAACAAGAACGCTCGCACAGAGCGTGTTCTTGTAAGTGCGTCGTCGAGAGTTGCACAATCGATGTTCTTGCCGGCGATATAACTGTTTATCGATTCGTAGATCGACGAGCTACTGCCGCATTACCTCGAAGCATTCGATCTCGTTGTGATTGACGACCAAACGATGCGAGCGCCTTCCGCTGTCATCGGATTACTTTCACACGAGTCCGCAACCAAACTAAACAGGTGCGAAAATCTAACCACGTAGAACGGTGATTGTAGTGAGGGCCAAAAGCTTCATTCTGCCTTGCCTGAGCAGTAATGATTGTGCTGATTCTAAGAGGTCACAGTGTGCTTTGACTGACAAAGCTTTGCCATCCATGTTATCGCTAAACTGTTTGGGTTAGGGACGAGCAACAAACAAACAGTAATTCTAATACACATCTACACTATTTGAGCGACGTAAGCTATGACAATTTCCCCGACCTTACCACGTATGTCTTTATCACCCAACTACCTTTGTGGTGTCTCGCGCAAATATAGATGGCAGCAGATTCGGCGAAACGCTTTCTATAGAGCGAGATTGTCACACTACGTTTCATCGTCAGAGTTTGGAGGTGTATTCTCGTCTGACAGGTTGACAAAGGATTGTGGCAAGTAGCGCGACACAATTTTCGAGCAAACTCTTCATTTAACCGTCAGCAGAAAAGCATAGGGCGCATCCATATATGACGTCACGTTGGAAGGTAATGCTATGTGTAAAAAATAGCCTATGTTAATGTGTTAGACCAGGTGACGGAGGGAATGGGGTACAAAAATTTGAATTTTTAGGTGACGTCATATATGAATAAGCCCCTACTGATTTTTTTAGGGCGAACCTTTTGAGAGCAAAATGTGTTGCCAGAATTTAGAAAGTAGTCGGTTTTTGGCAATAGCAGTAGTTTTACGATTGCCGAAAACTCCTCTTTATGTCACACAGCTGATTTTTAGCGTTTCTAGGAATGAAGTTACATACTGCCAAAAAAATGCTGATCTTTGGTTATTTCTAAGCAAGTGACAAGATTTGTAACATTTTGGCCGTAGCAAAAGGGAACTTGCCGTATTTTTCAACTTAAAGCCCGGCGCTAAACTTGATTTTGGCCAATTTAGGCAAAAAAAAAACTTTTTTTTTTCAAATTTAGCCCCTGTGCCACTTACAGCCCCAGGGGGCTACAAGTGGTACCGAGAGCTTCGAAGTATCCGCACGAATATACACCAACGATCAAGCAGTTGCATTCAAATCGGACGAATTGGAGGCGGACCGTAAAATTATAGGCGTGCTGGTTCACTATTTTTTCATCAACCTCCATACTGTGCGATTGTGACCACCAAAGTGAGGATCACTGAGAAAAAATTATTTTAATGTGACGGACAGAAAACTTTTTTCCAAATTTAGTTCCCCCGTGCCATTTATAGCCCCCGGGAGCTATTTCGAGGGGGCTAAAAACGGAAAAGCGCCGTAGAATGATCCGTAGAGTCGAATTTTCTGCACTACTTCACTATACGCAGCTACGTTACGTTTAGAAACAACGTTAGTTTTCCCCGGGGACCTCGCAAATGCACTCATCCAGACTTGACGTCATACATGGCAGACGCCCTCCACTGGGTTTCCCCTTGCGCTACGTTTAAAGAATTCACAAATGTGAAACAAAATAAAGGGAAAACGCTAAGTGAAATATTTTTTAAAGTGTATGAAAAAATAATAGTTGTGATTTCGAAACTAAAAATGCTTCGTGGAAAATTTGATTGATAAATAAATTTTTTGTCACAATGTCTTCGCGACGCGTCATCTTTCGCCGAATAAAAGTGCATAAATATGTTCGACACGTCTTTCGCGAAAAAGTACTTTCGCCTATCTCCAATTGCAACATCGATGATTCAGCACTACACGGCCTGGATTTTGCACACGCGTGTTGACATATTCCCAGGCCGGCCTGTCTCCCTGCATATCCAGCAGCGCCAGGAAACACACAACCTTGCA
>JAQGBB010001161.1:0-14514 GCA_034691745.1 Prismatolaimus dolichurus
CGCTAAATCTAGGGCAATTTGAGGAAGTAACCAGAGTGATCATCGTCGAGCAAGTAACTACTGACGGCTAGTTTTTTATCACAACCACCGGAGGAAGCTAAACATACTTCGCCTGAAGTATTAAAGGAGAAAAGCGATAGGAAAAAACTGCAAAGACAAGAATCAACTAAGTGGTTTGCAAGTACGTATCAAGAAGCGCTGAGGAACGAGCTAGTTCTTGCGGTTACGCAGGTTGTAGGTATGTGTGACCTTAACAGGATCCGTCCGACCGGCCGCCCGACCTGACGGACCCACTGACGGCGGAATTGTGAGGTCCACTGGCAAGGCTGAAACGGGAGCTGAAATAGGCGGGTTGTTTTTGGTGGGACCGGTAGGAGGAGAAACGTAATAGGAACGTAGATGGGCGACGTGGACTTCGACCGGGTTTGCTGATGGTGACTTTTGAACGGTGACACGGGGATAACGAACGTTGATGACGCGAAACGGTCCGTAATAGGGGTATTGAAATTTTGGCGTCACGCCGACCGTAGGCGTCATTTGCTCCAGTAGAACGTCGTCACCGACTTTCACATCGATTTCTCGCGCTTTTCGATCGAAGCGTGCCTTCTGCTGTTGCTGTTGCTGTGCTGCATTCACGTTGTTGCGCAGTAGCCGATAAGCTTGCGAGAGGAATTCTTTCACGTCATCCGTGTAGTCTTCTATGTCCACGCGGTATGGATTTCGCGTAAATTCGACGCACTCGTCGAGTGGCATTCGCGCCTTGCGCCCGAACATTATCTCGAACGGCGACACCTTTGAACTGGTTGCCAGCGTTGTATTATAAACGTGGATGGCAAATTTAAGCATGCTGTCCCACTTCTCTTGCTGCTTGCCATCAAGCATAAGCCGAATAAGCGCATCCATTGTGTGGTTGACGCGTTCACAAGCGCCGTTGCTTCGAGGCGAATAAGCGGCAGTGTGCATCTGCTTCACGCCAAGCAAACGCGTGACTTCATGCGTGAATTTGCTGATGAACGCTCCACCGCGGTCGCTCCACAAAATTTTTGGGATACCGAAAGTGCAGCAAAATTCTTCTGCGACGATTCTCGCTGTCGTCGATTCGTCGCTTCCAGGAACCGCGTAGCCAACGACATACTTGGAGAAGAGATCGATCATGAACAGAATGTAGACATTTTGTCGGTCAGACACCGGAAGTGGACCATGAAAGTTCATAGCGACGATCTCGAGCGGTTCCGATGTGACAATAGGCTGGAGCTCTGGTTTGATCGGATGCTTTAATCGTTTTCTTTGCTGGCATGCATCGCAGCACTTGACGTGCTTCTGAACGTCAGCTGCCATCGTTTTCCACGTGTAGCGCTCATGAAGACGGGAGAACGTACGAGTAATTCCTTGATGTCCGCCGAGCGGTCCGTCGTGGCACACAGCGAGCAAGGCTTTGACCATCGACTTAGGCACCACGCAGCGCCAGATCGAAGGATCTTTCCGGTCAAATTGAACCAGCGTATTTTAAACGATAGCATGCATTTCGGCGAGAAGAAGGATTCGACGAGCTTCTTCGGTTTTTGCCGGCAGTTGGTCGTTCTCCAGGTATATAATGAGCGGCTTCAATTCTACGTCTGTTCTTTGCGCTTTGCTCATCTCGAGCAGCTCCTCAGAGCTGACGTCTTCGGCCACCCTGTTCTCCATCGGCTGAGCGACAGAGATAGCGCCAACAACGTCGCTGGTCGTGCTGCTTTCTTCGGCGGTGGTGGGTGATTCCGCATAGCTCACTCTGCTCAGCGAATCAGCCGGGTTTAACTTCCCCAGGCAGATAGCGAACGTCCAGATCTTCGTCCTGGAACCGGAGGGCCCAAGTAGACAGTCGTGGACTGGCCAGCTGACTCATACGCTTGCTTTTGAGAATGGGGACCAGCGGCGAGCAGTCCGTTAAAACGACGACCTTCTGCCCGTGAATTATCGGCCTGTAGTATTTGAGAAATTCGACGATCGACAGTAGCTCACGTTCGATATTACTGTATCGCTGTTGAGTTTCGTTGAGTTTCTTCGACGCGAAGCTCACTGCGTATAGGCTGCGTTCTGATTCGTTCTCGGGCTGCATGAGGCAGGCTCCGATTGCCTCTTTACTCGCGTCGCACGCCAAGTAGAAGAACTTGCTGCCGTAAACGGGGAACCTTAGAACCGGAGACGATGAGAGCGCGTTCTTGAGCTGCTCAAACGACGTTTGGCAAGCTTCTGTCCAGTTCCACTTCTCGGTGCTTCGGAGCAGTTTCGTAACCGGAAGAGCGATCTTCGAGTAGTCGCGCATGAATCGGCGAAAAAAACCCGTCGTTCCCAGAAAACTCTGCAACTCCTTCAGATTCTTCGGCGGCGGAAACTTCTTGATGCGTTTGATGTGCTCGGGATCCGGCTTCATTCCTTCTTTCGAGACAATGTGACCTAGATAACGAAGCTCAAATTGGAAAAACTTGCACTTCTCCAAGCGCAGCTTAATTCCGGTGTCCCGAAAACGCTCGAAAACTTGACGCAAAACGTTGAGATTTTCGTCGAACGTCTGCGTGACGATCAAAGTGGCGTCAAGATATGCGAGCACCTGCCGCCAGTTGAGTCCTGCTAGAATGATATCGATGGCTTTTTGGAATATTCACGGTGAGCCGCAGAGACCCATTGGCAACTTGCGGTAGTGGTAGTGCCCTGTTAGTGTCAAGAATGCCGTCTTCGGTCTGTCTTCCTTTTTCACCTTGACCTGAAAGAATCCCCATCGCTGGTCCAGACTTGTGAAAACTCGATTTTGGCCGACGGACATCAACACGTCGTCCATGTGAGGCAGCGGATAGCTGAACTTCTCCGTGACGGCGTTGACGCCTCTAAAGTCGTTGACCAGGCGCGAAGAGCCATCGGGCTTGCTGACTAAGAGCGCCGGTGATGATCACGCTGACGTCGATGGTTCAAAGATGTCTTCAAACGACGTTAGCAGATCGGTCGCTCTGTTTTGTTCGGTCTCCGTCAGGTGCGATGAAATGCTTCGAAAGTGCTGCGAAACCTTCGTGCGAAAATCGGACACTGTTTCGTTTTTCAACGATTCAGTACTGCGGACCGTTGTTGCACCATTTGCGGTTTCGAACACACGTTCGCTGAACAGGCTGATTTTGCCCAGCGCAGTCCCCGCATGCAACGTAATCGGAGTGCTAGTAAAATTGCAGACGAGTACAGGCAGACTGCTGTTCTTAGTTGGAGAAACAGACGCAGCTGCATAGACCCCTTTCATTGGAATTTGACTGTCGGATTCGAAAAACGCAAAAGGCAGCGTTGAGTAAGCTTGCATTACGACGGCGTTGACGATCGCCTGGTGACAAGGCGGAATGGTGAACGTTGTCTCCATTCGGACGACGCCTGGTTCCTTCGCAGGGTTGCTGCAATTGTTTTCCATTTTCAGCTTGGCTCTACCGATGATGCAACGACCAGTTCGCCAGTTGAACACGGTGTTGGGAAAGCGGAAGAGGAAGTTGGTACCCAACACAATCGAAAACTGTAGATCGCGTACGACGATGAACGGTACACTCAGCGCTTCTCGTCCCGTGTGGACGTGCAGACTCGTTGAACCGAGCGTTGCTAAAATTTTCCCATTGATGGACCGGGAGATCGTTTTGGTTGGTTGTAGCTGCAATTGCGGATGTTGCTTTTGTAGCTCGTAGAACTGCGCAGCGTCGAGCAGATTAACCGATGCACCGGTGTCCAGCATTGCATGATTCGCTTTGCCTTCAAGCCGAATCGGCACAATTGGATTTTTGAAACTACCAACGTCGACGACAGCGACGAGAGCGGTCTCCGATGGAACCATGTAGAGCACTGCCAGCGCGAAGACGAGGAATCGCAATAGCTGTCGCAGCACTGACAGCAGCCGATACGACGCTTGACCAGGCAGTTGCGGGTACATTGGTGGTGCGCGCCTGACGTAGTTCAAGATGCCGCGGGCAAACTGATCGGGATCGAAGACGATCTGTTGAGCATTTGGTTGTGGTGGAGACGACTGCCCCAAGGGCTCGGAGACTTCTGGTGCTTCTGCGTCGGGTTTGTCTCGTTTCGTCGGCGGTCGAGACATAAGTCGACCAAAAGGCCTGCATTTCTTCCTGCGAAGCCACATGACGATGAAGTGGATTGCGATGCAGAGGACGAGCAGACCGAGCGCAATAGCAATGAGGTTGACGATGAGCTGTGTTCCACCTTTCAGCAGATGACCAACGCCGTCGGCCGTGCTTTTCAGGCCTTCGCCTGTACCCGAGAGCACAGCGCCGACTCCTCGACCGACGCCAGCGACAAACGCGCCGGCTCCTTCGCCATAACCCGCCAGAATAGCCCGAGCTAACTGCGGATCGCTGGAGAATTCTGCTGTGTAGTTAATAAGTCTGTCGACTGTTTCTGAAAGCTTCTGTGCGCGCTGAACACTATCGCGAAGCTGTGTGAGCGAATAGATGGTTTGGACGATCGTCGACTGTAAAAAGAGGGGTCCACTAGAAAAAGCGGGCAGCGTATAGTTTGGCCAGCTTCGCCAGATGATCTCAACTGACGCGTGCAAAACATGAACGTTACCCAATGAAGTGCGAAATTTACCGTCCTCCCCCATGTAGACGCCAGGAGGAGCCGGACACGGAACGGTAGGCGAGTGGGCGAAGAGCTCCCTGGTCCCCGGCCGCAAAAACAAGATCGAAACGTTCAACCCGTGAGGTTGATCGCTTAGCTCAACCGGAAAAAACTCGTTGTAGCGACCATGGTATTCGCGCGTCCAATGTACGTAAGACACATTCACGGGCGTACATGTACTCACAACGAAAACGCCTTCCTGACCGGCAAACTCGGCGGTCACGTCCTGTCTCTGCAACAACGCGCGCATTCCTAAAGTCAGATCAATCGTGAAAGATTGCCAGATGTTAGCCAGCTGGCGCTGCGCTGCACGGCAAAGTTTGTGCCACACTTGGCTAAACGGCTTCTTTTCCACCATCAACATCTTAAACTCAAGGTACGTAAGCTTAGCGTTCACGGGATCAGGCTGCATTTCGTTTAGTAGCAAGAAAGCATGCTCTAACACCGCGGACTCTCGTGCAGACTTTGACGCTTTGAAATGCTGCACCAGAAGGTTCTTCTCAGCATCGCCGCGCGTCAGCGTGCGGGCAACACGACTATGAGCGAGCGGAGGGGCCTTGATGGTGGCGTTGGGTGGGTTTGCTAGAGTAGAGTTTGTTGCAGTGATTGAGGCGATGGTAGTGGCAGGGGTGGCGAACGCAGGTAGGTTTTCCCAGGGTAAGTTTGTCCGTGGATGGAGAATGTGAATGAAAACGCCCTGCTGCCCGGTTTTGTATGTGCGCATATATGGTCCACCCGGCCATCCACAGACAGGCTCGCTCGGACCGAAACGACAAAGCAAACTTGGAGCACATCTATCACCACATGGTTGCCTTAAACCTGCGCATCGTAGAGACCGTGAGGCTCGAAGGGGCAGAACTTCTGCCCACTATCTATCCACCACACGATCGTGCCGTCTGCTAAGCTATTCTCGGAACGCCAGTGACTGCCTGAGGTACTGCCTAGATTTGATACTACCGTATCTCCGTCGAATGTCGCCACGTGCCCGTTCTGAATGAAAAGGTTCTCAACCGTTTCGCAGTGATCCTTGCAGCACCAGACGTACTTGGCGACGATCGGTTTCGCTGTCGATCGAATGCCCTTGTGAATCTCCTGGAGAAGCGCTCCGTTCCACTCGTTCGTCGACGCCGCTTTCTTGCAGGCGTGTGGCGCTACGGTCGAGTGCTTCGAGTTGTCGAACGTCACGCCTTTCGAGCCGAAGAAGCCGTAGTTGGTATAGATCGTTCTCGTGATGAGGTCGCGACGGATGGCCGGGGCTTCGACTGGCTTCGTGAGCGGAACGAAAAGCTCGAGCTTGACGTTGGGGACGAAGGTTAGGTGCCCGTTGTAATTGAGACCGCAGACGTAGAACGTCCCGGCCGACTGAACGCCGATCGCGAAAAACATCAGCATCAGGAGTGGCAGGCTGAACGCCGAGCGAGTAGTCAATGAATAGCGAACCGCGTTGCCGTCTTCCTCGACGGTCGCCGAGACGGTGCTGCCGCTTCCCTCAACGGCCCTCTCGTCGCTTGACGTCTGGACGACTTCAAGAGCATCCCCGACGACCATGCCGACGACTTCCTCGTCGTCGTACTTGCCGTACTCGTAGTACTCGTCGTCGTGCTCGACCGTCTCAGTGTCGTCGTCGCCTTCGCACATATAGACGTACTCGTCGTCTTGCTCGATTGAGAACGCCACCATGGCTGTGCTAAGGGCGGCCGCACCGCGTGCGCCGCCTCGCTGGCGACCAGTAGCCCTTCGGCTTGACGTGTTTCGACCTCGCTGTGCCGCCCCTTGATTGCCGTGTGAAAAGGTTCTGCCTGCATGCTGGACCGGATTCGACGCTTGTAATTCTGGACACTCTCTGCGCAGATGGCCAGCGCGCGCACAGTTGTCACACCGCGGTCGACCGTCCTCGGTGAACCGTGAGTATGCGCGTCGCGCCGCACGGTAGCTGCGACGTGACTGCGACCGACCCCGGGTGGACTGCTGCTGCGTTGCGGTTGGCGCAGACGCCTGTTGAGATGTCGACAGCTCCAGCTGCCGTATTCGCTTGTTGAGGCCCGCCAGCGTCGACTGCGAGTACTGCTGCCGCAAGCTAGTGCCGACGCCGAAACTCGTAGCCAACGCGTTGAAATAGCCCGGATGTGGTTGACCGACGCTAGTGAGCTGCAGACCCAGGTCGCGTCGCAGAAGCTGCTCGATGCGATTCGCACGGTCGATGCAGATCTGCAGCGTCGCCGGCGTCTTGCAGCCGGTGTCGAGGACCTGCGTACGCATGAACGCCGGTAGGCCGCGAAGAAACGCCGTTTTTGCTTGATCTTCACGCGTGGCGGTGTCGGCGGCGTCGGGATAGGCCAGGCCAGCGATGCGACGAACGGTCGCCGCGAACGCGCCGACGGTGCTCTCGTTTCTGCCGAGAGCGAGACCCTTCAGCTGCTCGCGCCAGATCAGAATCGAGCTGTCGATCGGAAACGCAAGGAGCATGGCTGCTTTGAGCTGCGCGGTTGTAGTCGGCGCCGTCGCTCCTCGCATGAGCTCTTTGTAGTGCTCGAGGGCCTAGTCGATGAAGTACATCGGCATAAGCGCGAATTGACGCTCTTCGTTGAACTGCTGCGAACGGGCGTAGCGGTCGAACGTCTGCGCCCACTCGACAAAGTTTTCGTCTGGCCGGCCGGCGAATTTCGGCGGTTCAATGCGCGACGAGAGGACGGCGCTCGGCGGCTGGTAGGTCTGCTGGAACTGATGGAGCGCCGTCGTAGCCGCTTGTTGACTTGCGGTATTCGCGAGCTGCTGCAGATAGTTCTGCGCTGCCTCGTCGTCTACACCGTGGCCGAACATTCTTTCGGCGGCGCGTTCTTGACTTCGCGTTCGATAGCGTCTGGTTGTAGGCTGCGACGCAGATGCTCTGGCTTCGTCGGCGATGCGGTCAAACTGCTGGGATAGTGTCCGTTTTCTGGCGTTCAGGTACGATTCTATCTCGGTAGAAGTTGTGATGCACTGTGGTGCTCGGCTAGTACGCTCTTGTCTCTCTTTCTTTCTCTCTGAACGCACGTAGGACCGAAACGTTGAGGGAAATTGTTTCACCGAGTGGCCGAACAAAGAACCAAGAAAAACAACATTGCACGGCATTAAATCTGTGTGTTGAACATGAAACATGAAACGACGTTTGCACGGCATTAATTTTATGTGTTAAACATGCCCACTTCATGAAGCAAAACTAGAGCGTACTGTAAAAATCTTCCCACCTTTCCTGCTGCCTAGTGATTATCCATCAAGTTTACGTATCGCTAAATCTAGGGCAATTTGAGGAAGTAACCAGAGTGATCATCGTCGAGCAAGTAACTACTGACGGCTAGTTTTTTTATCACATGCTTATTGATCTTGAGTATAAAGAGCGGCAAATACTAATTCTAAAACAATGCAGTACGAAAAAGGCTAAACACGCAACACTACAAGAAGAAAAAACAAACTAACAGATATATGCGGGAGAAAATTTTTTTTCTCATTTTTCCCAATGAAAATTGATGTATTTCGACTAAAAAGTTCGAATATTCGTGAAATTAGGGGTTTTTGGGGCCGATTTTTCGGAATTTGGGGGGGGGGGGTGGGGTTTTTATGGTGCGGTACGAACCCTGGAAAAAATGGCAGTTGTCACGTGTTTATTACATCATCTCACCCCAATCATTAGGGAGCACAATGAAAACCATGTCAAGCTTCCCTCGCGACACTTTGTGATAGCGCTCTATGAAGAGTGCGATTTAAGCGTACAAAAGTGATCGGTCTTCATTGCAGTGTAGACGTTGCGTTTTTTTCGCCGAGAAATTCAGCACTTGCCTTATTTTCGTGAGGCACTTCGCTGGCGTGCTCTGGCCGTGCGCTACGTTTGAGTTTTTCGACGGGGGCAAGGGCGGGGGGAAAGGAGATGGAAGAGGGGAAAGGAAGGGCACTTTGTGTGACTACTCATTATCCTTCCTTCAGGCGGATACAAAAATATCGTATTTTTTGTGACCTCAGATGTCGATGGCCATTTAAAGCTTTTCATCTTTTCCAGCGTATCCCAACTGGTTGCAAAGTTCACCAAATCCGAGACTCGCCTCGACGTCGCTGAGCTTCGTCCATTCAATGGCCACACAACGGTTTGGTTGGTGACTGCTATCCACTTCTGTGCCAGCAACGGCGACACCCTTCGTTTTCTAAAGCTACCCGTCGTCCGTCTGCCTATGTCGGCGGTGAGCTTCAACATACTTATTCGGTTTTGCCCCAATCTCGACCGCATCGACGTCTACATCGCGAATATTCCCACCAATCAACATGCCGCCCTTCACTTCGACAAACTCACAAAGCTCAAAGAGGTCCACCTGCTTGGCAACGATCAGCTCGACGAGACTGGTGGCATCTTGCGCGGTCGTCCTTGCCTGCGTCGCTCGAGACGCTCACTGGCTTCGCCTGAGGGCGATCGGTTTAGGCTCCAGGTTTTTCAGAATGACCAGTAAGACTCCTTTTGCTTACGCACTACGTGCTCCAGGCAGGATGCAAAAAACAAACAAAAAATCGCTGAGCTTTCGCCACACGTCCGTTAGCTTCCACTTGTAGGTTTCTGAAAGGTAAACTCCAAGAGATCGAGACGGATTCTTGAGTTTCCTACTAAATAAGAATCATGAGGATCAGAAGTGTTGTCCATTAGTCAGTTTTCGCAAAGAATTTTGAGGCCACGGACAAACGCTATGTAAAATTGTTTTGCACGTAACTGTGACAATACAAATGCTGCCAACTTGCAATGAAAAGGTTGTCAACTTTCGTTTTAAGTTTTACTGCGCAATACTACTATTGATAGCACGAGTAGGTACATCACATGCAAGGTGCATGCATACTATTGCAACGAATGCCTAAAAATATACGGTAAGAGCTATTGGGTTTAACTTATTAAAGCGTGATAAAAAGTTGGGCTGTCACTATATACACACTCTTTTAGTAGGCCTTGAGGATCGGTACATTCGACTTGTTTAAATATGTGAGAATGTGTTACTTCAAAGTGCGTAGGTACTTTTTGTGGATCAGATTTCAAACCCTAAAAATGGCTTGATCACGGCGTCTAACAATCGCTAGTTTCCAACTCGAGTGAGATGAGGTTTGGCTGTTTAGGGAAACAAAGTCCTTTCGTTCGGCTTTGTGACTTTATTAACGATTTCAGCTGCGCGAGGCTAGAGATCTGATTTGAGCCGAACCCGAACCGTCTCGAACCCTGAATTTTGGCCCAAACCCGGAAGCAAAAAACGACCGCAACCCGGGTAACCCAACCTTGAGAATTCTTGTCGGATTTTTCTAGATTTTTGTAAAAAAAGTCGGAAAATTTTGCGCTCGTGGCATGAGTTATAAGGCTTTCAGATAATAGAACAGTTTGTAGATACAAAAACGAAATGAAGGGGTAGAAATTCAGCTAATCAAACAGATGCTGCTAATAAACGTGCGACCGACTGCAACACATATTCACAATTAAGCAAATATTTTTGTAGTTTGCTTTAGCAAAGAATATGCAGAATTGGCCGTCTTTCTAGAAAAATGTAAAATTTAGAAATAAAAACAAAATTTTAAAAATTTTTGCCCAGATTAGTTAGAGTGATAGGGCTTGACGATGCAAGCACTAAAATGGTCACCGTTTTATGTTCTTTTATAGCTAAAAGATTTATAGCCTTGCAAAGCGTTGTCTTTTTCAGATTTGGCAGATGCCCCGCAAATTTTTTTCTAGAATCGCTGTAATGCCTTTTCCTTAATACCACTAAGATGAAAAAGTTTGATAGCTAAAGGTTAAAGCATACGCTGGTGCAAGCACCAGTTGAATCTAGGCTTCGGAAACCTAGTAAACCACCACTACTAACAGCGAAATTCTTCGAAAAGAAATTCGCGAAAGCTCGAGAAGCTATCTCGTAGTATAAAAACGCACTAAAATGAGCCTTTTTACATTTTTTGTCATTTTTGTTTACTTGCAATTAATTATTTACTTTTTAGATTTTACTTTTATTTACCTTTTCTGATGCTTCAATTTCCTTCCTTTTCATTATTTTCTTCGACTTTTAATTTTAACGTGTTTTGGAACATCCTGGAACATTTTTTAAAATACCCTGCATCACGCGTGAACATGTTCCAGAACATTTCGCTGGATGACCTGGCCGTCCGCTACGTTTTAGTTTTCCGAGGGGGAGTGAGGGGAGAGTGGCGGAGAGGAACATCGGAGTGAACTGTTAGTTTCCTTGCTTAGACAAAGTTACTAACCTTTTCTATTCCGTGAAACGGTCCGAAGTTGCTTGACAAAGGCGCCGCACTCGCTGTGTTTTCGAAACCGCGGCATATTATTAGAAGGAAAACCTTACTAGCTGACGCGGAGATAATCCCTTGGGGCCGGCACACAACGTTCCCCGCTGTCAACAGCATAGTCTTTTGTCTCCGCCTACTGTTTGCTTGCCGGACACTTCTCGTTGAACACGTCCCATCTTTTTAATATGTAGTGGGAATATTGCTGCTAGTGCTCTTCACGCCCGTAAACACCGGTCTATAGAAGTCAGGTCGGGCAAATGTGGGTGTTTCAGTAATCTCATCCATGTTTGTTCTACAGCGCCTCGAATAACGAGGCACAGTGGAACACAGTGTTGTCGTGTTGTGAGTCGTAGAGCTTAACACCTCCGCGGGCTAGTTTCATTCCGTATCTTCTCGAATCGCTATCTCCATCTCGAAACCTCTTGCCTATAGTTGCTTGGAAATAAACGCTAATGGCTACTTCGCTTTTGCGCAACAGTGCTTCATTCATCGGCTTCAATTGTTGGTGCTTCTTGCGCGCCTTTCTGAGCGAACAAACGGTCTGATTTCGCGCATGACCTACGATTTCCTGTCGACAGTAATTAGCAAACAATGCTGAACATTTAGTATACAAGTAAATTAGCAAAACCAAAAAACGTATACAACTTACTCCACAACTAAAATCAACCATTGCGAAGTTCTAAAGGATAATCCTTTGAAAAGAAAGTCGAAAAACTACTTTTAAATAAAAAACAATTTGTAACGATTTTACAGCAATTTTTGCGGTTTTATTTAATTTATTTCTAGTCGGGAGCTTTGCCCCTGAACTTCTCTTTCAACTGATTTGAATTCCCTTATTTGTTTCTCTTTTTTCTTCATTTTTGGCGATTTCTAAGCATGTTTTGAAAGACGGTGGAATATGTTCTGCAACACGCCGGAACATGTTTTCATCCGTTTTCTTTATGGCTTAGAACGGTCATGGAACATGAGCTGAAAACCATAGATCACCTTTGGAATATCACCTGCGGGGACGCTTGTACCGACTATTTGTTTATACCTTCTGCTCAGAACGCAACAAGACAAATATTTTGCGGACACATAAGCATGTCACTGAAGTCGAGTGTAAAAATTTTATGGACGCTTAGCAATTAGCTTCTGTCTCTTTGTCTCTCTACCATCGTTTTTTCTTCGCTGAGACGCAAATTACAAAGCTTTTAAGCGATACGCCGCAACAGCCGGCAGCAAAGCGTACACTTTCACTGGCATACTGGTCAGTCAGTGAGATCTAATAACGAAGAAAACATCGAGAAAGAAGCACAATGGCTCGACGGACAACGCTGCTCGTCGTCGTCCTGGCACTTGCAACCGTCTTGGGTGACTCGAGCTTCACCACGAACCAAACGACCGTGGCGACGTCATCAACGGGTACGTCAGCGGCCACAGCGGCTGCAACAACGCTCCTCCCCATGGTCGTCACCGGCGTCTCCGTCGCGATAAACATCGCCTGCATGATCCCCTGGCTCGCGAACTTTTTACTCGCCGCGTGGATCCTCTTCGTTGTCGTCGTCTCGCGAGCGCACAAGAAGAACGCCTTCGTTTATCACGTCGCCAGCCTCGCCGTCGCCGATGTGCTCGCAAACGCCGCCGCCATTGTGCTCGCAGTCGACGGGACTCTCGGGCCAAACGCGATAGGCGGTCTCTCGTCGTCGCTCTTCGCGCCCGCACTTCTCAACCTCGTATCCGGCGTCAACCTTGCGGCGATGACGCAACACTATCTCGTCATGGCAATCATCGCCGCCGAACGCCTCTACTCGGTTGCGCGACCGCAACAGTCGCGCGGTGCACCCATCGTGATCACTGCGCTCGTGTCCGTCTTCTTTGCAGTCAACGGCGCGGTGACCACCATCACCTCGACGTTCGCGCAAAGCTACGTAACCGAGCAGCCGCTCTTCTTCAAGGTCGTGTTGTTTGTGTGGTGTGTGTTTTGCTGTTTGAATTTGCCAGCAGTCACACCTCGTACCGTTGTGTGACCTTTACATCGCAAAATATATTTATCGATTGATTGACTTATCGATTGATTTGTGTATCGTTGATTTACTGATTGATTGCTTTACTGATTGATTTATCAATCTTTGATTTACTGACGGACTGGTTGATTTATCGATTGATTGCTTTACTGACTGATTGAAGGTTGTCTGGCTCTTCGCTAGCAACGCGAACATCTCGCTCGTCGCGCTCACGGTCGTCCTCTACGGCGCCCTCCTCGTCGTCGTTCGCCGACACACGCAGCTAAGGATCGCAGACGCAAAGTCGACTGCCACCGTGAATGAGGCGAGGCGGCAGCTACAGATCACGAAGACCGTGCTCACGATCGGCGCCATCTTCTTCGCCACCGCATTCACGTTCAACGTCGTGCTGACCGTCGTCAACATATGCGCTGCCGACATGTCGACGAGTGCATACATCCTACTGAGCGACGTGAGCTACCCGCCGATCGCCATTGGCAGTTTCATCGATCTGCTCATCTTTGCAGCGAAGATTGACGAGATCAGGTCGCCGTCGGGCAACTACCTGAGGAAGCTGCGCTATTGCGGCAGAGTGCTGCCAGCGGCGGAGCCGGCAGTAACGCGTCGGATTGGTGCCGAGAGCATACGGATTCTCAACGTCGCCGCGAGCCGCTCAGCAGTGACATCGACACGCGTAGCAACGAAAGGCGGCGCATCGTAGATGGCTCGCTGAAGCCGACGTTTGGACAAGCGGCGCAGCATGACTAATCATGAAAAGCAAGCACTTTACATTTCGATCGAGATTTATCATACCTTTAGCAAAATATGCTACCAAAACTGAGCATACCACGCAAAGTATCCTGGCTTTTCGACTGAGTGTCAGTACAAGAAGAAACTTGCACCAGTACGTTGAGCACGGTCGACAAAGATTGTAGCTTTGCCGCTTTGATGGCCCTAGCTGCGGTGAGTAGAAAAGTGGTTAAGTGCAAGACACGAGGCATGTTTTTTTCTCTATCCAGTAATTTTGGTCTTTCTAATTAAAGCGTGTCGTTTCACCGTTCACGTTCTAATATTTTCCACTTTTCGCTTTTCATGTCCCCGCGTTGTTGCCGCACCGATCAAGCGCCTTCGACGTGCGCTAATCGCGAGTTTATATACACATCTCCCGAAGAATTATTTTACGTCGCAATACGATATCGTAACTCTCCGCCAGGTCAACATAGTAAGCAGGGATTCTAGTGGAGGCGTCCCGAGAGGAGTGAATCTCCCCGAAAATTTGGTTTGGCCTCGGGAAATTCAGGCGCAAAGAAACGAAAAATTTTAGGTTTTTAACTAGACAAATCTGGACGATTTTTGTAGTGATAATTTTCCTTGAATTTTAGAAAAAAAAACGTCAAAAAATTTTCATGTATTATACACTTTTATATATAAACCACGGTCATAAACATATAGTTTTCTATGTTGGCTACGCTCTAGGGACGCTTTTTTTAAATATGTGAGAATTTTCTACTTCAAAGTAGATACTTTTTTGTGGATCAGAAACCGAACCCTAAAAATGGCTTAACCACGGCGTCCAACAGTCGCTTGTTTCCAACTT